>JAQJVL010000021.1:2737736-2890870 GCA_035578905.1 Stictocephala bisonia
TTCAATATTTCAATGGAAGCTAAACATTTCCTGGTACGGTCTTACATCAAGTTGGCACCACTTACTAGATCTTTTCAATTCAATTCAATGATTTGTATAGTGGTGATAATATAACAAATTGAATTGCAAGTATAGAATTCATACTTGCAATTCAATTCATACTACTAATATTCATTTTTATTTACTCCTATTTCTGCATAAACCTTTCGTAAATTCTGCTTTCGTAAAAAGCTTTCTGACATTGTAAATGTATGTAAAGCTAAATAACACGACTTTTGACTATTTTAGCTTTGTTATAGCCTTATTAGTTTTTTATACACAAGTTTTTGCGTTTTGATTTTAATAGAACTATGCAATAAGTTAATAAATTGTACTTGACCTTCAAATAAAGACAGGTACTCATAAGTTGTTTTTATGTGCCTCGTGGATCACCAATTCAACAATTCATAGGAACTTTTTGCATAGAAACTACCAGTATATCTTGAATATAGCATCTTGAAATGTCATGAGAATAATTAAAAGAGGAAAAGATAAAATACAAAAAGATAGTAGGTATACATTTTATCAAAAGTACTGACGAAGTAACCTTGTTAACTGATCTAACAATAAATAACGCTTTTTGTGTCAATATTACTGCAAAGAAACTATCCGACTCAAGGGGATCGTATGCCTCCACCTATTGACCGAATACCTGCACCACTTGTCACACTGTGTACTGCGGCTTTCATTACTAGTTTGCACCATGCCAACACATGACGCCATGAACTATCAACTATTCTACAGTTATTTAGTACAAAGAGGAAACTATCTAGTCATTAGTGGGTGACTCGAGTCTAGGTAGATTGTATACCTCCACCTATAGACCGAATACCTGCAGCACTTGTCACACTGTGTACTGCGGCTTTCATTATTAGTTTGCACCATGCCAACACATGACGTCATGAACTATCAACTATTCTACATTTATTTAGTACAAAAAGGAAACTATCTGGCCATTAGTGGGTGACTCGATTCTAGGGGGAGTGTATACCTCCACCTATTGACCGAATACCTGCAGCACTTGTCACACTGTGTACTGCGGCTTTCATTACTAGTTTGCACCATGCCAACAAATGACGTCATGAACTATCAACTATTCTACATTTATTTAGTACAAAAAGGAAACTATCTGGCCATTAGTGGGTGACTCGACTCTAGGGGGAGCGTATACCTCCACCTATTGACCGAATACCTGCACCACTTGTCACACTGTGTACTGCGGCTTTCATTACTAGTTTGCACCATGCCAACACATGACGCCATGAACTATCAACTATTCTACAGTTATTTAGTACAAAAAGGAAACTATCTAGTCATTAGTGGGTGACTCGAGTCTAGGTAGAGCGTATACCTCCACCTATAGACCGAATACCTGCAGCACTTGTCACACTGTGTACTGCGGCTTTCATTACTAGTTTGCATCATGCCAACACATGACGCCATGAACTATCAACTATTCTACAGTTATTTAGTACAAAGAGGAAACTATCTAGTCATTAGTGGGTGACTCGAGTCTAGGTAGAGCGTATACCTCCACCTATTGACCGAATACCTGCACTACTTGTCACACTGTGTACTGCACCTTTCATTAACAAGTTTGCACTAAGCCACCATATAACACCATGAACTGTAAACTATTCGACAGTTATTTAGTACAGAAAGGAAACTATCTAGTCATTAGTAGGTGATCCTAGAATAGCAGGAGCGTGTGTCTTTATCTATTGACCGACTACCTACATCACTTGTCTCACAGTATACTGCGCCTTTCATTACTGGTTTGCATAATCCTAGTTGCGCCTCAGCGGCAAGCTTTTGTGGTTTACCTTCCAAGGAAACGAAAGCTCTGTACCACCATCGATATATCGATGGTTACCACACAAGAATTTTCTATTAGCTCAATTTAACTGACAATTAAGTGTACTAGTTTAGGATAGGATGCGTATACAAAATAGGTATTTGTTATCTATTTTTTCATCTAGAATTATTTATATTACGTGAGCTTTATAACGTAATATTTATATCACGTTTTACCATTATAAGTGTATAAAATGGTAAAACTGATATTTAAATTATTTTATTTAAGAATGTCAGTGTCTAAATTGGCTTTGAGATTCAGTTTGCTATACTTGGAAGTACAAAACACAATTAAAATTGATTCATTAAGTTGTTTTTCCAAACTGCTATTATACAATAGTATTGTACAATTGTAGCATTGAAAATCGTTTGCCTACCTGTCTGTGCAATTGTAGCGTTGAAAATCGTTTGCCTACCTGTCTGTGCAATTGTAGTATTGAAACTAGTATCCCTATCTCTGTCTGTGCAATTGTAGCATTGAAAATCGTTTGCCTACCGGTCTGTGCAATTGTAGCATTGAAAATCGTTTGCCCAACTGCCTGTGCAATTGTAGCATAGAAAATCGTTTGCCTACCTGTCTGTGCAATTGTAGCATTGAAACTCGTATCCCTACCTCTGTCTGTGCAATTGTAGCATTGAAAATCATATGCCTACCTCTCTGTGCAAATGTAGCATTGAAAATCTGATGCCTACCTGGCTGTGCAAATATAGCATTGAAAATCATATGCCTACCTCTCTGTGCAATTGTAGCATTGAAAATCATATGCCTACCTCTCTGTGCAATTGTAGCATTGAAAATCATATGCCTACCTCTCTGTGCAATTGTAGTATTGAAAATCGTATGCCTACCTCTCTGTGCAATTGTAGCATTGAAACTCGTATGCCTACCTCTCTGTAAAATCATATGCCTACCTGTCTGTGCAATTGTAGCATTGAAAATCATATGCCTACCTCTATGTGCAATTGTAGTATTGAAAATCGTATGCCTACCTCTCTGTGCAATTGTAGCATTGAAACTCGTATGCCTACCTCTCTGTGCAATTGTAGTATTGAAACTCGTATCCCTACCTCTGTCTGTGCAATTGTAGCATTGAAAATCGTTTGCCTACCGGTCTGTGCAATTGTAGCATTGAAAATCGTTTGCCCACCTGTCTGTGCAATTGTAGCATTGAAAATCGTTTGCCTACCTGTCTGTGCAATTGTAGCATTAAAAATCATATGCCTACCTCTCTGTGCAAATGTAGCATTGAAAATCTGATGCCTACCTGGCTGTGCAATTGTAGCATTGAAAATCATATGCCTACCTCTCTGTGCAATTGTAGCATTGAAAATCATATGCCTACCTCTCTGTGCAATTGTAGCATTGAGAATCTTATGCCTACCTGTCTGTGCAATTGTAGCATTGAAAATCATATGCCTACCTGTCTGTGCAATTGTAGCATTGAAAATCATATGCCTACCTCTCTGTGCAATTGTAGCATTGAAAATCGTTTGCCTACCTGTCTGTGCAAACGTAGCATTGAAAATCATATGCCTACCTCTCTGTGCAATTGTAGCATTGAAAATCTTATGCCTACCTGTCTGTGCAATTGTAGCATTGAAAATCGTTTGCCTACCTGTCTGTGCAATTGTAGCATTGAAAATTATATGCCTTCCTCTCTGTGCAATTGTAGCATTGAAAATCTTATGCCTACCTGTCTGTGCAATTGTAGCATTGAAAATCTTATGCCTAACTCTCTGTGCAATTGTAGCATTGAAAATATTATGCCTACCTCTCTGTGCAATTGTAGCATTGAAAATCATATGCCTACCTCTCTGTGCAATTGTAGCATTGAAAATCTTATGCCTACCTCTCTGTGCAATTGTAGCATTGAAAATCATTTGCCTACCTCTCTGTGCAATTGTAGCATTGAAAATCTTATGCCTACCTGTCTGTGCAATTGTAGCATTGAAAATCATATGCCTACCTCTATGTGCAATTGTAGCATTGTAACTCGTATGCCTACCTCTCTGTGCAATTGTAGTATTGAAACTCGTATCCGTACCTCTGTCTGTGCAATTGTAGCATTGAAAATCGTTTGCCTACCGGTCTGTGCAATTGTAGCATTGAAAATCGTTTGCCCACCTGTCTGTGCAATTGTAGCATTGAAAATCGTTTGCCTACCTGTCTGTGCAATTGTAGCATTGAAATTCGTATCCCTACCACTGTCTGTGCAATTGTAGCATTAAAAATCGTTTGCCTACCTGTCTGTGCAATTGTAGCATTGAAAATCTTATGCCTACCTGTCTGTGCAATTGTAGCATTGAAAATCTTATGCCTACCTGTCTGTGCAATTGTAGCATTGAAAATCATATGCCTACCTCTCTGTGCAAATGTAGCATTGAATATCTGATGACTACCTGGCTGTGCAATTGTAGCATTGAAAATCATATGCCTACCTCTCTGTGCAATTGTAGCATTGAAAATCATATGCCTACCTGTCTGTGCAATTGTAGTATTGAAAATCTTATGCCTACCTGTCTGTGCAATTGCAGCATTGAAAATCATATGCCTACCTCTCTGTGCAATTGCAACATTGATAATCATATGCCTACCTCTGTCTGTACAATTGCATCATTGAAAATCGTATGCCTACCTCTCTGTGCAATTGTAGTATTGAAAATCTTATGCCTACCTGTCTGTGCAATTGCAGCATTGAAAATCATATGCCTACCTCTGTCTGTACAATTGCATCATTGAAAATCATATGCCTACCTCTCTGTGCAATTGTAGTATTCAAAATCTTATGCCTACCTGTCTGTGCAATTGCAGCATTGAAAATCATATGCCTACCTGTCTATGCAATTGTAGCATTGAAAATCGTTTGCCTACCTGTCTGTGCAATTGTAGTATTGAAAATCTTATGCCTACCTGTCTGTGCAATTGTAGCATTGAAACTCTTATGCCTACCTCTCTGTGCAATTGTAGCATTGAAAATCGTATGCCTACCTCTCTGTGCAATTGTAGCATTGAAAATCATATGCCTACCTCTCTGTGCAATTGTAGCATTGAAACTCTTATGCCTACCTGTCTGTGCAATTGTAGCATTGAAAATCTTATGCCTACCTGTCTGTGCAATTGTAGCATTGAAAATCATACGCCTACCTCTCTGTGCAATTGTAGCATTGAAAATCTTATGCCTACCTGTCTGTGCAATTGTAGCATTGAAAATCTTATGCCTACCTCTCTGTGCAATTGTAGCATTGAAAATCTGATGACTACCTGGCTGTGCAATTGTAGCATTGAAAATCATATGCCTACCTCTCTGTGCAATTGTAGTATTGAAAATCGTTTGCCTACCTGTCTGTGCAATTGTAGCATTGAAAATCTGATGCCTACCTGTCTGTGCAATTGTAGCATTGAAAATCATATGCCTACCTGTCTGTACAATTGCAGCATTGAAAATATCCCTACCTCTGTCTGTGTAATTCCAGCATTGAAAATCGTAAGCCTACCTCTGTCTTTGCAATTGCATATTATCGGTTACTACGATAGCTGTACGTGAAGTTAATATGATATATAAAGTTTATGAATTTCATTATATGCATTTGAAATAAATAAATATATATAGACAATCGCATACAAAGGCTTGTTATAGAGTTGACGTTATAATGGTATGATATCAAAATTATATTATTACATTAAGGTTTTAAAATACTCACATCCACTGTTGTATATAAATGTTGTATTTAATTTATACCTACAGAAATGTGAAAATTATTGTTTATATACTTAAAGATATCTATCAATGTACACAAAGAATAAAATGTATAATATTTTAGATGGAAACCTACTGAACGCATCAAATTAAAATAATTACAATGTATATGATATTGATACATATAAAATACTAAGTGCACAAATATATTTAGATAATCATTATAAGTGACACATAAATAATTATAACACATTTGAGTAAAACACCATATTGAATGATAAAAATATAAAATAAAATCTCATCCAGATAGGTTTGGCACGGCATCTGTATGAAATTCCCTTTAGAACGGGAGTCCTTTTTATCTGGTGAAGCTTTTTATTGATGAAACTCTGTTTTTGTTTCGTTCTTTTGACGGTGTTACAAATTGGCTCGACTAAACACTATTAAGTAAGTTTCATTTTGGAACAAATTAAAAATAAAACAAAAGAACTAACACTAAATAAAAACTATCAGGCTATTTCTGAAAAATTCTAAACGAAAACTACAAAATTAAATGTACAATTTCTTAGAGAATAACTTCTCTCCGAAACACTTTTCATTACAACTAACTGAGGTTTATTAGAACAATTTTACCTCTCCCTTACAATGACACCTACTCCAAATGTTTTTTGCACGTATGTTGGGTGGGAGTTGGATGGATATTAAATTTTAAATTTGTAAAATCTAGGAGTTAAAATGCGTTTCTTATGTTCATGTTGTATTTCCCAGCCTCTGTCACTTAAAGAAAGTGGCAGGGGGTGACCGCTGGAGTCGTCCTTGAAATTCTACCTGAAACCGTCGAGGTGCAACTAGGATGTTTGGTTTGAATTCGCGACACAGGAGCGCCTCTTACCTAGCTGAGGGGTTGTTATAAATAATTTTCGCTAAGGGTGTGACTCAGGAGCGCCTCCCCACCCTTTTTCGGAGGCGCTTCTGTGTCGCACCTAAAACTACCTGTCCTCGGCACTTTATCTGCTTCCTACCTGCTATCGAGCTCAGCTCACAGGGCCTCCTAAATACCTACCAATCAAATATCACAACGGCTACTATCATACTGACTTTGTTAAGTGCACTGCATATTTTGTAGGATTAATTGTAACATTGATTCTGTAAGGGGTTATCCTAAAAGACCAATCAAAACTATTAATGTACTGTGATAAGCATTCTTAATGATGTTTCATTTTATTTGAATTAATAAGTGGTTAAACTATTAATAAGTGCAGACTTGTTTTAAACAAGTTTATAATCTTACAGATAGAAGACATCCATCCTTGTTCATGCACACTAACTATCTTGGTCTTCGGAGGTGGACCACGTCATGTTTACGACATCAACTCCCGAAGACTAAGATGAAGATGTATTTATAGTCATCTTAAAAAAAAAAAAAAAAAAAAAAAAAAAAAAAAAAAAAAAAAAACTGTAAACTTGACACTATTTAGTTTTATGTAAAAGGAACACATAGACACCATTCCTTTGATCATGACTTGCCCATTAAACTGATGAGTATTAGTTATAAAATATTAACCATAGTTTATACAAATTCGTAAAAGCCAAGCAGTGGTTTTTTAAAATTATATTAATTTTATTACTCAGCAAGCTGTTGAAATTAAAGAGTTATAAAAAAAGTCAATAACTACAAATAGGCTTGTAAATAACAAATATGTATTTCATAGTTTTAACACAATAATTTGTATAACATTCTAAAATAATAAATATACATTTAAATTTAAACTAAATAATTTGAGTTACACTTACTATATTTAAAACTTAAAATAAAAAAAAAAAATACTTCAACTGAAACAAACAATACAATTTACACTCAATCTGTAGGCTACAATATTCTAAAACAACAAAATATGGAAATTCAAACAGAAAATGCTATTTTACTTACTTAATATTTACTTACTTAGTATTTACTTAATATTATCTAAAGCATAGCAAACAATACTTAAACAAACAAAAAATACTATTTACATTCATTCTGTAAGCTAGAATATTCTAAAACAAACAAAATATAAAATCACTATTAATTTACAAACCTCCTTTTAGCTGCCTACTTAAATCTAATAGTTTCTACTACTTTTGATAAAAAGTCATTTATACTAACTTCCCTACCTATATATCGTTCACACAACTGTTTTAGTCGACGCTGTAGCTGTTAAGTGTTTTTGTTTGGTGTTTTTAGTTGAGTTTGTTGTAGAGCATCTGTTCTCTCCAGTGCGTCATTTCGGTGTATGGCCTCGATAACCGTTCACGTAGATGGATTTTGGAGGCCTACTAAGTTCTTAAATCGGTTATTCCACGCCTCACACATTGTTTGGTCTGTGTTAGATGGAAAGAGTCACTTCATGCACGTTCCAGAGTGATGGTGGAAACATGGCTGCTCTAAGGGTTCCTCCTGCTGTACCGCTCACATAGTAGACGTCGAAGTAGTATAGAAGGTCTACAGCTTCGACAGGAGCCAATCCCTACAGCAGCTGCATCCCCTCTAGTACATATTTTTTTGGAAGGAAATCCAAACCATCAAGCATCCCACAAAACTTTCTAAACTCTTCAGAGTCTTTGTAGTTTCGAGTAAATCCGTACTGTTTGATGTGCCTCCAAGTGCTTTGGCACAAATGAAAAACAACATTTGACTTTAACGCCCTTGCCTAGAACTTGTTGCACAGACCTGATAGCAGCAGTTTCAAGGTCTATTATTATTGATTCAGGTCGAGAAAGGATTTTTGTAGATTCAGTACATTTGGCCAACTCTGTTAGTAGAACAGAAAATTACAAAAACATGGAAAAGTCGTGTAGACAACAATTTTTGTTATATTACCAATTAACACTTTATAATTATGGCAAAGGAATATTTGAGAATAGTACTGACAACAAAGCCACAGTATTTTGATTAAATATAAATATTTTGTATTAATACACCAAAACACACTCTCCACAAAAATCTGTAAGATGTCCTTGGTGGTGTGTATCCTGTTTAGAAGGAGGGGTATTTTTTCTTAGTAATACTAATGTAGTCCTTCAAGGATTTCCATGTGAAAGAAGATAAATAACTAATTCATCAGTTTTATCTAATTAAATCAAGAATTTATTGTGCAGGTGTAAAAATGTTCTGAGACTGGAAGACAATATAAGATATTTTATAATTTAATCTGATTTTGACGCTATGCATATTGAATTATCACTTGCTAATAAACATCTTTTGATAATTTACGCTATCTAAAGACTTAAAAGATTTGAAATATTTGGTTGTCATCTACTTGTTGGTTGGTATGAAAATAACGTATTGGATGTGTCTCAATGATAAATGATTCTATTTACATTAATTTTATAGAAACATTTTATAGAACAGTATTTTTAAATGTATTATTTCAAATGACTACATTATTGACGGTTCAACGTGTTTAGCCTTAATTTAATATAAAGGACTATGAAAAATAGTTACTTAGGAATACGTCAAACGCCCAAGCAATCCACGATTTTACGTCTTATACAATACACCTTTTCTATGACTTAGAAGCGTGTCAATGAATTGGACTAAAACAGCTTATTTTAATATAGCTTATATTTACAATTTCAATATCTGAAGGCTTTTTTATTTCTAAAGTAATTTGAAGTGTAAAATTTGCTAACAAACCTGGTAATCGAACCCGGATCATATGTAAATACTGTAACATTTATGCTTATTTTAATAAACATATGTCTCACCTACAATTAGATTGCTCTTAAGTTAAACACAATCTCACCATAGATATCAAAACCCCTTAATTTTTTAAGCCTTGTCAAACCTTTGTTACACTGGACCCGCGAGGGTACGACTGTGGAGCGCCTCAAGGTCAGGCGCTCCACTGTCGCAGTTGTGCTGTTTCTTGGCTGACAGTTTTATTAGTTTTTGCCAGGCGCTCCACTGTCACTCATCCGTTTGGTTTTATGACCCTTTTCCTGACCCTCATTAGTAAGTTATGTTGAGACGTAAATAGGATGTACCCAAGGGGGAGCGTGTGCTCCCCCTACAAATTGACCGTCTACCTGCACTACGGTGTTGCTCATGATTTTGTTGTTGCTGTAATATGTACGTTCAAAGCTAATTTACCCACAGTATCATAGTTATCTCACCGAAAGTTGTTTTAAATCCAATGGTTACTTATAACAGAAGACTTTGTAGTTGTCATCTCGTCAACTGTTATTTATTTATTTATTTTTTTTTTGCAAAAAAGGACATATTTCATTTCGTGGCAATCACAAATATTAGCAGGTTGCTTTAATATACAAGAGAATAACAAGAATATATTAAAGGATTTAACATGTTTCCCTGGCGGATCATTTTTAATTCATCTGTAAATTAGTAGCACCCGCTAAGGAAAATATCGATATTAGTGTGTATAAAATAAACATTACCTAGAATATGTATGATAGAGAGATTATATAACAGATAACATAAAAATAGCAGTGAACTATGAAATAAGAAAAATAATAATATGCAAGAGATTGGTGGAGGATCAGGTAAATTGCAGCAAGACCTGCCTGAAGGCAGAACACCAGTGATAATAATGATGATGGTGATGTGCCGAAGTATTTAGGTGGTAAATAGGTTATTGTCAGGTGATTTCGAGGAGTAGAGGTATGCAATTAATTTAGACAAAAGCCTAATAAAATTGATTGGGAACGTAGAACAGTATATAATGATATTTTTCTCCATTTAACTTCTTCATAGAATGAAACATATTCAGTTAAAATACTTTACATTTTCTAAAGAAAATAGGATGGTAAAAGTATATAAAAAAAATAAATTAAGAAAAAGTATCCGTATCAAAATAAATCTGAAATTAGGTCTTTGTGCTTTATTTACAGTACATAACAGGAATCAAGTTCAATTTAGATTACGTACTTTCATATTTAGATATGAAATTCTGGTTTTCAGGCTACCTACTTTCAACTTGTAAAACTATGATTCAAAGAAATTGTTTGCTACAGACTTAAAAATGAGAAAATAGCATTGCAATTTATTTTAAAATAATGCATTTACAAATCAATTTAAATGAAGATTAGTGTACGTAATTTATTTGGGGGTGTAACCAAATTGAAACATAGTTTAGATTATTTGTGTTTTTATTTACTAAATAATTACTGGTTTCAGATCTTTTCTGTTAATTCATTACCATTGCTTTTTTTTTTGTTTTCGTTGATTCACTACCGCATCATAAATATTCTATTGCTCTAAAAAATGTTCCCCAATCATTTTTGCGTAGGCCTACACTGTGGTATTCCTTATCCGCTGGGAATCTGATATCGCTGGCCTTATCTTATCACTTTCCAAGAACTTACACACGGATTCGGTGGTAAGTCAATCATTGGATTTACAAGTATGTAATCAACTATAGTAGCCATCTAACCTAACCTAACTGTAATTGTGATAAAAAAGTAGTGGTAGTGAAGTAACAGAAAAAGTAATGAATTAATGGAAAAGTTCCCTGGTTTCTCTTAGATTTGTGATTAATAAATGAGTTAGTGACAAAACAATGTCAACTATTAATATAGTTTTATTGCACAATTTTCAACAAAGTGAGAATCTAAACGAAAGTGGGTAGTTAATGTGGGTGAGGTATGAATAGAAAAAAAGTAATACACCTTTCTTTATAACTTATCAAGTGATATCGTGATAAAGAAAGGAAATTGAAGCTTGGACAATTTGCACCAAAGAGTTAAAAGGGTCTTGATTTACGTGGCTAAGAACAGTAGTTTTAGTACTCTATTCTAAGGAGTGTTGGGTTGGGATCCCTAAAAGGTCGGGGCACATATATCTAGAGTGGGTCCTTCCGTATCCCATAGCTCGCTTTTGAACACACAAATTCTCAAGCCTCATTACACTATCAGCTTGTTTTGAAATACTATGATTAGTATGGTTTTTACTTTAATAATTTGTTTAAAATTGTTTAAACGATTTTTTGTCAACATTATAATTATTTTTCTATTGATTAATGTATAAGTCAGGTTCAAATCTTTAAACAGATAACTGATGAAATGTTACGTATATTTAAAAAATGGGAACAATTTGGCGGTAAGGTGGGATTTATCTAAAGGGTGACCCCTTATGAATAACTCGTTATTTGTGCAGTTATGACTGATTCGTGTTCTTGAGGGTTAACATAGCTCAAATATCTCGGTGACAAGTGAAATCCATTATAATATCGTGTCTTAAAATGGGAAAAAGGAGTGCTGGCTCTTATTTATTTATTTATCATACCAACGGCATAGCACGAATTTACAAATAGTAACAGCTATGGCTCCAATAATTCTATTAATCAGTAATGAACAATAATAATCCATCAAACAATAACTAACAAAGATAAACTGTCCAAACAATAACAACAAACTTGAGTTGAAGAGAAAACACTAATAAATTAACAAAAAGTGAAAAAAACAATAAATATATATAATGTATAAACAAAGTAAAAATATCAAAAACAACAATAGATTCCACGACATGGAAAATAGTCAGCAGAATAAAACCACCCTCCAGGACCACCACCTTTCATTGGTTAACCGGTAGATCTCAGCAGCGACTCGCTTGACGACTTGGATGCTGGATGTGGAGAAGTCCACATATGTACATATCCTGTTTCCAAGACGCACTATTCGAGGAATAGGGGTGTGATATCAGTAGTTCCTGCCAGCAAAGTCAATATCATAAAGGCGCTGATGTCTGCTCGGGATCGGTACATTAAACGAATTCTTTCTAGTAATTCAGAGCAGTTAATTTTGTTGTTCATGATCTTGTAAAGAAAGGAGATATCTACACTTTTTTTCTTCCCTTCAAACTATGAGCAGTGCTGAAAGATCATCAACAGGGACCTCGAAGTAGTTGAAGCCAGCACGACAACCAAGAAACCTTACGAAGCGCGTCTGGACAGATTGGAGTGGTCAATATCCAGCCTGATGTAGCGACCAGATTACAGAAGCGTATTCGAGGCGGAAAAATATCCTGAACAGCAACACTGCAGCATCCAACCCATACTTGACGGTTCGAATGACCAGCTCCAAGGTCCGAGAAGCTCTGGAACAGATGCTACCGATGTGGGGACCGAAGCCGAAGGAGGGGTTAATGCATATTTCAAGATCGTTGATTATATAACACCTCTGCACCAGAGTTCACCCTTATACTGAATCTTAGTTTTGGCAGGATTTACAGACATTACATCTGAAGTGCACCAGTTTGAAAATATTTGCTGTTTTTTAAATAAATATTTTATTAATATCATTACTATATTTCTATAATGGATGAAATATGCTGACGTGAAGTCAAATATTTGATGAATAATGTAACATGTTTAAGTTACTAAATGAGTGGTAATTATACGAATGAAAAAGTAGATTTTGTAACACTATGCAACTTTTATCATCGTTTTTTAAAGTTAATTTTTAAAACATCTTTTTAAATAAAATGTTTCATTTTAATTATGTTGAAGTCCAGTTTGTTTGTGCAAGTAGTAGTATTATTATTATAAACGGCTTATTAGAAAAATAAGGAGAATCAGGCGCTAATCAATTCCTTATTAATTTAATATTACAGAGAAGTAATCAAGGGATGTGATTACGTATTCTGTCTGTAATCAAAGGGATTGACGAGCATCAAGTTAGTAGATTACCGTTTTTAAATCCAATTAGTGATGTTGATTCGATGCTATTTAATTAGTAAAACGAACCTATTTCCTCTACTGACCGTTGTTTACTTTGTATTTTATTATCTACTTCAAGACTTACGTGTCTCGTGTTATTTACGTACTTATGACAACTAAGTATGTTTAAGGGGGACTTACACTGAACATGTTTGGAATAACAACAGGTTAGAGTAAATAAAAAAAATCTGAAATAAATTTCAAAATAAAACATAAATATTATTTCGGTTAATTACTTTGGTATGGAAATTGATACTAATATGTAAAAAGCACTTCATGTGTATATACATTAAACAAATACAATCAAGTTCATACCAAGGATTTTAAAGAATATTTTAATCTGAATCTGAAAGTAAATACACTATATTGATTTACAACACTGAAAAGGTTTCATTTACTTTATACATGGGAAAACCAATATACATTTTATTATATATGCCATTTTTATTTTTATGCATATTTTGGCATTAAAAAATATGAAAATTCAACTCTTAGTGAAATTGGAATTTTTGCTATATACAAATATTACCTATAATATATTTTTATAGGTCATAATTCACGTACCATGGATTTGAATATGTCAATTAAACGTGGGTCAATATTAGTGTAAGAAGTCTAATAAAGTAATACACTCGGAGTGTTTTACGAAAAGCTAAAAAACAATCATAAAGCTGCTGGACTTTGATACAACAAACCCTCGCCACAATATCAGTGGAATTACCTTGATCATATACGTGATCGAAAGTTTACTGCGAACAATGAGAAAAGTAAGTAGAAAAGATAATTTTGTCTTTAAGTATTTTAAGTAAGCATAGTTTTTGGACTCTGTAATTTACTAGAGGTTTCCAAACTAAAACCTCAGGAAAGTTAAAAAAATAATAATAATAAATAAAAAATTAATAAAAAACATGAACCAGGAAAAATGGCTGTAAAATGTTTGTATATCTAGAAAACGACAAATTTGTATTTTTTCTGGACTTTTGTAATTTCTTCCGACCAGTATGATCGGCCGACACGACGGAGGCCGAATGGTAGTTTAGCAGAATTGTACAAATGTTGTTGATTGATTACTCGATGCTATTACAGTATGAGGGATCATGTATTTTTATTTAATTTAATCAAGTATAATATATATAATTAAGAAATATATAGTATACTAATTATTGTAAATTGACTCATAATTATTGCTACCTGTGAATCTGTAGCATTTGCTGTTACGATTTTTTTCGTTTAATGTGTGACACTATTATGCAATTTTTCTGAAATTGGTAAAATAGAGGAACTTTGAGTTTCAGTTTAGCATGCTGACATTTTTTACTTTTATTTATATATCAGTTCTAGTCCCCAGTTGACATAGGCCGCAGGGCATTGAACGTCATCAGTCCCCAGTTGACATAGGCCACAGAGCAGTGAACTTCATCAGTCCCCAGTTGACATAGGCCGCAGGGCATTGAACGTCATCAGCCCCCAGTTGACATAGGCCGCAGGGCAGTGAACGTCATCAGTCCCCAGTTGACATAGGCCGCAGGGCAGTGAACTTCATCAGTCCCTAGTTGACATAGGCCGCAGAGCAGTGAACTTCATCAGTCCCTAGTTGAAATAAGCCGCAGAGCAGTGAACTTCATCAGTCCCCAGTTGACATAGGCCGCAGAGCAGTGAACTTCATCAGTCCCTAGTTGAAATAAGCCGTAGGGCAGTGAACTTCATCAGTCCCCAGTTGACATAGGCCGCAGAGCAGTGAACTTCATCAGTACCCAGTTGAAATAAGCCACCGAGCAGTGAACTTCATCAGTCCCTAGTTGACATAGGCCGCAGGGCAGTGAACTTCTCAGTCCCCAGTTGACATAGGCCGCAGAGCAGTGAACTTCATCAGTCCCCAGTTGAAATAAGCCGCAGGGCAGTGAACTTCATCAGTCCCCAGTTGACATAGGCCACAGGGCAGTGAACTTCTCAGTCCCCAGTTGACATAGGCCGCAGAGCAGTGAACTTCATCAGTCCCCAGTTGAAATAAGCCGCAGGGCAGTGAACTTCATCAGTCCCCAGTTGACATAGGCCGCAGGGCAGTGAACTTCTCAGTCCCTAGTTGACATAGGCCGCCGAGCAGTGAACTTTGTCAGTCCTCAGTTGACATAGGCCGCAGGGCAGGGCCAATTTTAATGAGTGAATTACCAACAGTCAGTTAAGATGGTGATTAAAAACTTAATCTCTAGGCTTTAAAGTGCGTCGAAGACATTTTTATATTTTATATTGTTGGTGATTACACTAGGAACTAACACGGCGATTCTTATAGTATCGTTTGTATAATTAATATCAGAGTTATACATTCAAAGTAGAGGAGTCACTCGAAAAGAGTGAGTGGAAAAGATTATCCGTCTAATAAGTAATTTTTCTTTTAAATTAATTAAATTTAATAAACATTTGACTTAAAATGATATTAAACGATATTAACAAAATTTCAAAATCGTAGAAAAGATTATAAAGGGTGAGATTAATTTACAATACGAACTAAACACACATTTTTCAAAAGTAAATAAGTATTTATAAAACCAATAGAATAATAATAAAAATAAAAAAAATAAATAAAAAACACAAATTATAAGAAGTATTAAAGAAATAGGGATGATTTGGTTGAACACATTACGACCAATATGAACACGTTAGCTGTCTGATGGGACGTAAATAACATCACCTCCAGACACTCGGAGATGGATGAATATAACATCTTCCACTTCCCAGCCCACCACACATGGTGCATGTACTGCTGTATAACAACCCTTGGTACTTTGACGAACAGTGGAGTGTCATTGTGATCAAGTACTATTGGTTGAACACATTACGACCAATATGAACACATTAGCTGTCTGCTGAGATGTAAACAACATCACCTCCAGACACTCAGTGATGGATGAATATAACATCTTCCACTTCCCAGCCCACCACACATGGTGCATGTACTGCTGTATAACAACCCTTGGTACTTTGACGAACAGTGGAGTGTCATTGTGATCAAGTACTATTGGTTGAACACATTACGACCAAAATGAACACATTAGCTGTCTGCTGAGATGTAAACAACATCACCTCCAGACACTCGGAGATGGATGAATATAACATCTTCCACTTCCCAGCCCACCACACATGGTGCATGTACTGCTGTATAACAACCCTTGGTACTTTGACGAACAGTGGAGTGTCATTGTGATCAAGTACTATTGGATGAACACATTACGACCAATATGAACACATTAGCTGTCTGCTGAGATGTAAACAACATCACCTCCAGACACTCGGAGATTTGACGAACAGTGGAGTGTCATTGTGATCAAGTACTATTGGTTGAACACATTACGACCAATATGAACACATTAGCTGTCTGCTGAGATGTAAACAACATCACCTCCAGACACTCAGTGATGGATGAATATAACATGTTCCACTTCCCAGCCCACCACACATGGTGCATGTACTGCTGTATAACAACCCTTGGTACTTTGACGAACAGTGGAGTGTCATTGTGATCAAGTACTATTGGATGAACACATTACGACCAATATG
Organism: Stictocephala bisonia; assembly: GCA_035578905.1. NCBI lineage: Eukaryota > Metazoa > Arthropoda > Insecta > Hemiptera > Membracidae > Stictocephala > Stictocephala bisonia. The sequence continues at coordinate 2,754,598 of JAQJVL010000021.1, forward strand.
AACACATTAGCTGTCTGCTGAGATGTAAACAACATCACCTCCAGACACTCGGAGATGGATGAATATAACATCTTCCACTTCCCAGCCCACCACACATGGTGCATGTACTGCTGTATAACAACTCTTGGTACTTTGACGAACAGTGGAGTGTCATTGTGATCAAGTACTATTGGTTGAACACATTACGACCAATATGAACACATTAGCTGTCTGCTGAGATGTAAACAACATCACCTCCAGACACTCGGAGATGGATGAATATAACATCTTCCACTTCCCAGCCCACCACACATGGTGCATGTACTGCTGTATAACAACTCTTGGTACTTTGACGAACGGTGGAGTGTCATTGTGATCAAGTACTATTGGTTGAACACATTACGACCAAATGAACACATTAGCTGCCTGCTGAGATATAAACAACATCACCTCCATACACTCAGTGATTGATGAATATAACATCTTCCACTTCCCAGCCCACCACACATTGTACATGTACTACTGTATAACAACCCTAGGTACTTTGACGAACGGTAGAGGGTCATTGTGATCAAGTTCTATTGGTTGAACACATTACGACCAAATGAACACATTAGCTGCCTGCTGAGATGTAAACAACATCACCTCCATAAACTCAGTGATTGATGAATATAACATCTTCCACTTCCCAGCCCACCACACATTGTACATGTACTACTGTATAACAACCCTTGGTACTTTGACGAACGGTGGAGTGTCATTGTGATGAAGTACTATTGGTTGAACACATTACGACCAAATGAACACATTAGCTGTCTGCTGAGATGTAAACAACATCACCTCCAGACACTCAGTGATGGATGAATATAACATCTTCCACTTCTCATCCCACCACACATTGTACATGTACTACTGTATAACAACCCTTGGTACTTTGACGAACGGTAGAGGGTCATTGTGATCAAGTACTATTGGTTGAACACATTACGACCAAATGAACACATTAGCTGTCTGCTGAGATGTAAACAACATCACCTCCAGACACTCAGTGATGGATGAATATAACATCTTCCACTTCCCATCCCACCACACATTGTACATGTACTACTGTATAACAACCCTTGGTACTTTGACGAACGGTAGAGGGTCATTGTGATCAAGTACTATTGGTTGAACACATTACGACCAAATGAACACATTAGCTGTCTGCTGAGATGTAAACAACATCACCTCCAGACACTCAGTGATGGATGAATATAACATCTTCCACTTCCCATCCCACCACACATTGTACATGTACTACTGTATAACAACCCTTGGTACTTTGACGAACGGTGGAGTGTCATTGTGATCAAGTACTATTGGTTAAACACATTACGACCAAATGAACACATTAGCTGCCTGCTGAGATATAAACAACAACACCTCCAGACACTCAGTGATGGATGAATATAACATCTTCCACTTCCCAGCCCACCACACATGGTGCATGTACTGCTGTATAACAACTCTTGGTACTTTGACGAACGGTGGAGTGTCATTGTGATCAAGTACTATTGGTTGAACACATTACGACCAAATGAACACATTAGCTGCCTGCTGAGATATAAACAACAACACCTCCAGACACTCAGTGATGGATGAATATAACATCTTCCACTTCCCATCCCACCACACATGGTGCATGTACTGCTGTATAACAACCCTTGGTACTTTGACGAACGGTAGAGGGTCATTGTGATCAAGTACTATTGGTTGAACTCATTACGACCAAATGAACACATTAGCTGCCTGCTGAGATATAAACAACATCACCTCCATACACTCAGTGATTGATGAATATAACATCTTCCACTTCCCAGCCCACCACACATTGTACATGTACTACTGTATAACAACCCTTGGTACTTTGACAAACGGTAGAGGGTCATTGTGATCAAGTTCTATTGGTTGAACACATTACGACCAAATTAACACATTAGCTGCCTGCTGAGATGTAAACAACATCACCTCCATAAACTCAGTGATTGATGAATATAACATCTTCCACTTCCCAGCCCACCACACATTGTACATGTACTACTGTATAACAACCCTTGGTACTTTGACGAACGGTGGAGTGTCATTGTGATGAAGTACTATTGGTTGAACACATTACGACCAAATTAACACATTAGCTGCCTGCTGAGATGTAAACAACATCACCTCCAGACACTCAGTGATGGATGAATATAATATCTTCCACTTCCCAGCCCACCACACATTGTACATATACTACTGTATAACAACCCTTGGTACTTTGACGAACGGTAGAGGGTCATTGTGATCAAGTACTATTGGTTGAACACATTACGACCAAATGAACACATTAGCTGTCTGCTGAGATGTAAACAACATCACCTCCAGACACTCAGTGATGGATGAATATAACATCTTCCACTTCTCATCCCACCACACATTGTACATGTACTACTGTATAACAACCCTTGGTACTTTGACGAACGGTAGAGGGTCATTGTGATCAAGTACTATTGGTTGAACACATTACGACCAAATGAACACATTAGCTGTCTGCTGAGATGTAAACAACATCACCTCCAGACACTCAGTGATGGATGAATATAACATCTTCCACTTCCCAGCCCACCACACATTGTACATGTACTACTGTATAACAACCCTTGGTACTTTGACGAACGGTAGAGGGTCATTGTGATCAAGTACTATTGGTTGAACACATTACGACCAAATGAACACATTAGCTGTCTGCTGAGATATAAACAACATCACCTCCAGACACTCAGTGATGGATGAATATAACATCTTCCACTTCCCAGCCCACCACACATTGTACATGTACTACTGTATAGCAACCCTTGGTACTTTGACGAACGGTAGGAGTGTCATTGTGATCAAGTACTATTGGTTGAACACATTACGACCAAATGAACACATTAGCTGTCTGCTGAGATGTAAACAACATCACCTCCAGACACTCAGTGATGGATGAATATAACATCTTCCACTTCCCAGCCCACCACACATTGTACATGTACTACTGTATAACAACCCTTGGTACTTTGACGAACGGTGGAGTGTCATTGTGATCAAGTACTATTGGTTAAACACATTACGACCAAATGAACACATTAGCTGCCTGCTGAGATATAAACAACAACACCTCCAGACACTCAGTGATGGATGAATATAACATCTTCCACTTCCCAGCCCACCACACATGGTGCATGTACTGCTGTATAACAACCCTTGGTACTTTGACGAACGGTGGAGTGTCATTGTGATCAAGTACTATTGGTTGAACACATTACGACCAAATGAACACATTAGCTGCCTGCTGAGATATAAACAACAACACCTCCAGACACTCAGTGATTGATGAATATAACATCTTCCACTATACAGCCCTCCACAAATGGCACATGTATTGCTTTACTAAAACTCTGCTGAAAGACTATGGCTTACATCTGAACATTTTATATTTACTCGTAAAATACATTACAGTAGTCAGAAAAAAAATTTGCAATTTATTAGTGTTGGTTTCAGTTCAAATCAATTAGTTATTTAACAAGTTATTACAATTCAATTTTCGTGCGTGATTTCACAAATATAATTTTTCGTCTCATGTTAAATAAGTTATATTTCATGACACTGATAGAACAAACACATTTCCGAATAATAATTTTAGGTGGACGTATAGTTATAAAAAATCGTAATCGCGAGGTGAATGAAGAGAAAGGCACGAGAATTTAGTCAATTTGTCTAAACTGTATGTATATAGCTTAAATCAATACATTCTTTATTATAAGTAGTTGCATTAAATAAGGTCTGTAATAAACAGTTATGCCTTGGATTTGATACATCAAATGGATTGATCTAATTTCATTTGTAATGTAATGACTAGTGAATCTATGACCAGTGGAAGTCAATTATCTATGACCAATGGAAGTCAATTATCTTTGACCAGTGAAATTCAGTTATCTCTAACCAGTGGAAACCACTTATCTCTGTCTAGTGAAACTCAATTATCTGTGACCAGTGAATGTCAATTATCTGTGAACAGTGAAAGTCAATTGTCTATGAATAGTGGAAGTCAATTATCTCTGACCAGTGAAAGTCAATTATCTGTGACCAGTAGAAGTCAACAATTCACGTAGTACACCCCTTCTGCCAACATACCATGCCAACAGAAAATAACTGCGCACTATTGTCTATCAACATGCCATCAACTGCTCAGTAAATCCTGAAACAAAGCGCTCAGCTTACATCGCTCTGCATCCTATATCAATCAGATCTTCTCCAACAATAGAGTATGAAATTGCCTATAATTAGACTACTAACACGTGCCTTTGGTGTTTTGTAATGTTTGGCCAGTTGGATTGATCGATACCACTAAGTATACGTTTATGGTATCAACTTTAAATATTCATTTTTAAAATTACTTATTTGAGGTTATATGGATTCCTTTAACATTTTTACTGATAATAGGCATTCAAATTTAGCATCCCTATTACAAATATTTAAGATTTTTTAAAACATTTTCATCCAAGCTTGACTTATTATAGTTAATCTTAGTTTTAGGTAATAAATAATACCAATCGATAATTGTTAATTGATCTTGGAGATATCTACTTAATTCTAATTATCACCCAAAAAAAAGACACACCAATGTGATTTCAAAAAAGCATGACTTATTACTTTATTAAAAAAGAATTTATATGCAAGTGTACTTTGAACTAATAAATTAAATCACTAAATAAATCATGCTTTTTCTAAATAGTGTTTAAATTAGCATAATACGTGTTGATAAATATACAGTACAAGTAAAACGTCACACAACACAAAACTTATTACAATATAAGCACAAAATGCACAGATATATTACAATACAAGTACAAAATACACAAACATTATAGTGATCGATTTTAGTGAAGCACGCTCACCTTCCTGAGACCAGAGGGATTCACAAAAGAAAAGTCACATCACTGACTTCTTTCGTGAATCCCTCTGGTCTGAGGACGGTGAGCGTGGTTCACCATAATCGATCACCATAATGTTTGTGCATTTTGTACTTGTATTGTAATATATCTGTGCATTTTGTGCTTATATTTTAATAAATTTTGTGTTATGTGATGTTTTACTTGTACTGTATGCTTTTTCTGTCATAACAAAAAAATATGCATTACGGCATATCAAATTTAATTACAACAAAAAAGTAAACAAACTCCTTTTGTTTCAAATACATTTGTTTTTGTTTTTTCTTGTTAGACCTAAGTATTCTTTTCTTATGTAGGTCAGATTAACTCTTTATTTCCTTCACTTTTTTAAAAATATCCGAGGAAATTTAAAATATATCTCTTGGAAGTAGTTTAAGTTAGTAACCAAAATAGTATAGTAAATTAAAAACTACACCAAATAATCAGCGAAAAGAATACAGCAGGACGACCCTAGTGTTGGAAATGAGTTAGGTTTAATGGTTTTAACAGTTAGTTATGTCTGATGACAACTCTTTTCTAATAGCTGATGACTGTAAGGGTGAAATATTGATGTTTGCTAGTTTCATCAATATTTCACAACAACAACAACAAAAAAAAAATCATTGAAGCAGAGTGAAAATATTTTGCATTTACAATTTTAGGCCGAATATGAAAAATCCACATGTCATTAAGGGTTGTCACGTGTGATGATCATGTGATGGTTCTTACTTTAATTGTGTGGAATATCGGAGTGGGTCCATGGCTCCATGGGTCGATTCCCTCATATGACTTCATATAGTTGTCAAACTTAGTTGGCGCTAACAATGGGTCTTATTGAACATGCAATAAGATAAGCGTTCGCAGACTAAACTACTCTACCTAGAATGTGAACGACACATCACTTGGACGACGCAGGACGTGGACGGAGCAGAACTTGAACGACCACAGCACGTGGACGACACAGCACTTGAACCAAACAGAACTTGAACGACCACAGCAGGTGGACCAAACAGAACTTGAACGTCACATCACTTGGACCAAACAGAACTTGAACGACACAGCACTTGGATGACATATCACTTGGACAACACAGCACTTGGACGACAAGGCACTTGGGCCAAATAGAACTTGAACGACCACAGCACGTGGACATAACAGAACTTGAACGACACAGCACTTGAACGACACAGCACTTGAACGACACAGCACTTGGACGAAACAGCAACTTGGACTGAACAGCATTTAGATGAAACAACACTTGGACTAAACAGCGCTTGGAAGTAACAGCCATGAAACTGTGTCCTAACCGATGAGGAAACGGCGAACTGGTATTAATAGCCTAAATCTGTAGTTTTGAGACATTGAGTTTATGTTTAAACAAGCAAATCATGTTTCAGTCTTAAAGCCACGTATCTGCAACTAAGAGGATTTTTTTTGTCTTTCTACGCCAGTGACACATTTTGCTTATAATTACAACATTGGTATGGGACAACGGTCCAAACACATCAAGCTAATCTTAGCTGTAACTCCTGAAATTTGAACCCGTGACAACCTGCATTGTTAGGAGTGCTAATCGTTAGACTGGAAAGAGGACCTGAAGTATCTACTAAAACGCTCCCGCGTAGCTGGGTTACAAAGTGAAGCCACAGTGCTGACTAAAATTGATGAGCTCGAAACTTGTTTTCGACTTAAATATATTTATTTCATTATTCCAGCTATTAAGGCCACTTAAAGTTACAATAAGTTATGACATTAGTTTATCATATTAAAATGTTGACTATTTTGTGTCTTCTTATTATTAAAATAACTGAGTATTTATTTACCTATAATTAATGTGTTATTTTGATTTCAGGTGAGTATAACTAGAGATCTTGATTATTAAGTGGCATGTGGATTATTCAGCTACAAGAATAAAGTAAGTATGTATCTATTGATAAAATGTTCAGTTATACGTATAGCTTATTATTTTATACTTACATGAAGAGGATAGTATATTATATTATCGAAGTTATTATAGTGGAATCATTCCATTAAGAAAATGGTTTTAAAACGATATACAGATGAAGTATTTAGAAAACGATGTTTTGGGGCGAACTTATTTTCGTTTTGTTTTATCGAATCTTATCCGTTAATTCACTACCACTACTTTTTTCGTTTCCGTCAATTTACTACGAATTGAAAAATATTCTATTGCTCTAAAAACCTTTTACGTCCACTGAGGTATTCCTTATCCGCTAGGGATCCGATATCCTTGGTCTTATCTTATCACTTTCCAAGAACTTACACAAGGAAGCGCATTCGGTGGTGAGTCAATCATTGGATTTACAAGTTTGTGATCAACTTAAGTAGCCACCTAACCTAACCTAACCTAACCTAATCTAACCGTAATTGTCATAACAAAAGTAGTGGTAGTGAACTAATGGAAAACGTCAGTTTTATCTTTCTTTCTTATTTTTTGTTGTAATTTTTCTATTACTTGGCACACGTTATAAATGGTGCTTTTAGTGTGATATTTTACTCACATATTTTGTATATTTCAATTAAGCTATAAAGTGTTAGTTTATTTTATACATTAGATAGCTGTACACGAACTGCATTTCTTAACAGACCATTTATTTTACTGCGTATGGTGGAATGTAGTTTAGTTGTAGTTTAGTGACAAAGCATTTAAAATATTTGTGTAAATTAAAGATCCTTAGTTCTTTAATAATGTAAAAATTATGTATTAAGCAAAATTGTTTGATGACAATTCCAGTTTAATATGATAAATATGTAAAAAGTTTGATAAAATAATAATAAAACAAAATATTTTCATAATTCGAAATATTTTTAGTTTGTTCAACGTAAGGTTTAAATTTTTAGAATATTAAAGAAAATTTATAAGAATATTTTTTCATTATGAAGATAAATAATTATTAACATTATATTGATTTAGGTTATTTGCTATACAAAATACATGGAAAGTAAGCGATGGTTTATTATAAAAGACCTGCTAACAACAGTACTTGCTATCGACTCAATCGACTTTGTATTGCATGTTTACATTTAAGTTGAGAACAGACTGAAAAGGGTCAAAATACCAACACGATCACGTCAAAACTGGATCAATGAACGACGTAACATATGTTTCACTCGCTCAGACTAAACTCAGCATGCCAGGACTGACACTGTTCTCTTGTGTATCTAACCTTGATCCAGAGATATGTAGTGCCACAACTGTAGGACTGTGAAGCAACTGACTTTGTAAAAGACATTTCTGCTCAGTATCTAACCTTGATCTGTACAGTGCCACAACTGTAGTACGGTGAAGCAACTGACTTCGTAATAGACATTTCTACTCAGTATCTAACCTTGATCTGTACAGTGCCACAACTGTAGAACGATGAAGTAACTGACTATGTAATAGACACTTCTACTCAGTATCTAACCTTGATCTGTACAGTGCCACAACTGTAGTACGATGAAGTAACTGACTATGTAATAGACATTTCTACTCAGTATCTAACCTTGATCTGTACAGTGCCACAACTGTAGTACGATGAAGTAACTGACTATGTAAAAGACATTTCTGCTCAGTATCTAACCTTGATCTGTACAGTGCCACAAATGTAGTAAAGTGAAGCAACTGACTTCGTAATAGACATTTCTACTCAGTATCTAACCTTGATCTATACAGTGCCACAACTGTAGTACGATGAAGTAACTGACTATGTAATAGACATTTCTACTCAGTATCTAACCTTGATCTATACAGTGCCACAACTGTAGTACGATGAAGTAACTGACTTTGTAATAGACATTTCTGCTCAGTATCTAACCTTGATCTATACAGTGCCACAACTGTAGTACGGTGAAGCAACTGACTTTTTAATAGACATTTCTGCTTAGTATCTAACCTTGATCTATACAGTGCCACAATTGTAGTACGGTGAAGCAACTGCCATGGTAATAAATATTTCTTTTCAATGTATAGCTAAAATAATATTATATTTAGTCTATCGATGTTGACTAAAAATAAAACATAATAATTGCAATAGGCCTACAAACGCCGACAGACAGGACATTAAACACCCACATATCTACAGTGGTAATGACCCTCCCATCCACCTATACATATAATGTTATAATGAACCACTCACTCACTCATATATCTACGGTAGAGATGAACACCCCACCACACATACTCCTACGGTAGTGATGTGTGGTGATAACACTCCCCACCATCTATACACCTAGAATTGTGATAACCCGGCCACTCACCCATACACATACTGTGATAATGAACCACCAACCCACTCACGTACTTACAGTAGTGGTGAACCACCCATGTACCCGTACAAATACGATGGTAAAGACTCCCCTCCCCATCATACACGTACAGTGTTAAACCACTCACTCATCCGTACACCTAGAGTGGTTATATTAATACTGATATTGATATAGATATGTGTGGTGCCACAGCTGTAGGTAATTGGATTAACTGTATTGGACATTTCCACTTAGAATATAACCTTGACCTAGGGATAGTTTTATGCGTGAATATATAACTAAGGGGCGTGATTCATTTGTCATTTTAAGAGATATTTCTTCTCAGTTTCCAACAATGATCAAAGAAAAATATTATAGGTGGCCCTACAATTGTGGGACGAAAAAGAACAGACTTTGTAATATGTATTCTTCTTGGTATCTCAGTATGTTTGTCTGTGTGGTGCCAATTTTGTAGGACCTTAAGTGACTGGCTTTGTAATAGACATTTCCTTTCTTTACCTAATCATAATCTAAGTACTTTTCCTGTGCTGTTTTCACCAATGGCAACCATTGAGTGGCTGCTGTTTCGTAATTAGGAGGACATTTTGCCTATTAACTTCACAATACATACAAATTCTTGATATTCGTAGGTGAATCATCGTTTTGTAAGGTACGTTTTTGGTTAACTTCGGTAGCGAATAAATAGTTCACGTGCTTGTCAGCTAGAATATTTGCAGCGGGCTAGGTATAGTTCCAGGGGTCGGAGTTAAGGAATGGAATCGAGGCGAATGATTCAGTACATCTAACCTCGAAAGATCATTCACGTGGCACAAGACCACAATTCATCATCACCTCTCGCCTCGAGGTAGGTTGGAACAATATGGTCGGGATTCAGGATGCTGTAAATGCCGATATTCTGCCCTTATGTTCTAATACCACATGTCCCACCTGTCACTGCAGTCCAAAGCCAAAAGGGGACCTAGGAAACCTACCTACGATTGGGCTACGCAGGCGGCAGACGCGGGAATTTCAAATGCCATAACTCTCTGTTATGTTTAACTTCAATTATCATAAAAAGAAAAAACTACAGTTTGAAAAGGATAAATTAATTGACTTTCTGTTAATCTTTTCCCCTTTGTCCGAAGTAATTTATCACTGGTCAGCCAGTGATTAATTAATATTATTAATTAATGGTTAGTCTGTCTACGAGTAGTAAAAGGGCCACGAAGATCCATTTGAGTTGGTATTTATTTACATTAAATTATTTTAATAGCAGTGCCTTAAGTAATAACTATAATAGTTATAACATTTATAGAAAGGTTTATTTTAGAAATATTAAAAGGTCCTAATGATCGACATTTATATAATAATATCCTTGATTACACCTACAATAGATATTCCATATAATAGGAACATCTATCTATACCTCTAATTTGGTTAGTTAGTCAGGTCTGCTACCATATCTGTGAGACCCATCCCCCACCAAAACTGGAAGTCGTGCCGTACTGGGGGATGGCTCAAAACCAGACAGGTGATAGGATCACGAGTGGCTGTCAGAAGGTTAAATAACAAATCGGCAGCTGAGCAAAAACCATTCATTACAAAAGAAAAATTATTTTTGGCGGAAGACCACAATATTAAGATACTCAAAATAAACAAGACACATAAAATAAACAAAGAAATACAAAATACACAAAATTAGCAAAAGCTATAAATACAAAAATGTACCAAAAAAATGTAAAAAGACCTGGTACAACCTTCTTCTACTAAACCTCAACACACACAGGCAGGGGAGAAAACTCGGTACCTCAGGGAACCAACCAGAAGAAGAAGAAGAGACCTCGAAAGAGTGGTGTTCCAAGGATGCCAAAGAGAATCCAAGAGGGAAACCCCTCGAACAGGGAGTGATCTACTCTGACTGTCAGACTCGATAAGAAAAGAGAGAAGGAGACTCTCCCAGAAGAAACCCGGAGCGCAGAGGTGATCAATCTCTTTACCCCAAGAAACCCCCAGGAACTCCAATTCCCGGATCAACCGTTCCCCGGAAAACCATAAGTGGGAAACATGGTTTTCCTTGACCAACCTGCCGGAATGGGTATCAACGAGAAAAGCAGTCACCGGTGACAACAATCTTTTGATGTGGTGGGGAACAGACCACCGATAACACAACTTTGCAGCTCTTCGTTCCGCAGCCGAACTGACCAGGTGAGCCTGACAAAAAACCAGATCTCCAACCTGGAAATTGTTAGGAGTACGACTTTTATCATACCTCCTCCTTACTCTCTCTCTCTCTAGCAAGTAGCAGGTTGCGCCGACCAGCTCGTCACATGGAAACTACGTCAGTGGCACCTGGCGTAGGTAGAAGATCCTCTAGCCTCCACAAGTTGGACAAAGAGTTGTTAAGAGGGTAGCCATGTAGAATTTCGAAGGGAGTGGCATTGTGACTCTCATGCTTGGAAGAATTGAAAGCAAGCTGAAGCCAAGAAAGACTCTCATTCCAGGTTTTCTGCTTCTCAGCATGGAAAAGTCATAAGAGCAAAGATTGTGGTTGATCCACTCTACATGAGAAGACTGTGGGTAATAAGGAGAGGTAGTCACAAGCTTGATACCATTGCCAAAACAGAATCTACGAAACTCGTGTGAAGTAAACTGGCTACCGTTGTCGGAAACAAGAGTAGAAAGCACACCAAAGTGCTGGAAGAGTTGGGACTGGAGAGCACGGATGGTGAGCTTAGCCGTAGCACTCCGAACTGGGAAAAACCAAACAAACTTCGAGAAAGTATGCACACAAACAAGTAGGTATGAGTAACTTGCTACGGGGAAAAGGACCCACGTAGTCTATGAACACTTTCTCAAAAGGACGCTCGGTCACTTTAGAAGATAACAAACCTAACTTAGCATTTTGACTAGGCTTGCTGAGAGAGCACAGGTGGCATGTCCGTACTCTGCCAGCAACTTCCCGGTTCATGCCCTTCCATGTGAAGTACCTACGAATCTTAGCGATGGTATTATGAATATCAAGATGAATATCAATATTATGAATATCAACAGAAGAGTGATAAAATTGAAAGACCATCGGTACTAGATGATTAGGCAGCACTACACAGGGTTCATCCCTATGTCGAGAACGGCAACAGAATACCAATTTGGACAGAAAATAAGGAGGGTGGGCACCTCCCTCTAGAAGTTCACCTAAGATGACTGACAGCTCAGAATATTTTTGCTGATGGGACAGAAGGTCGTCAAAAGCCAGAGGAAAATCCAGAAGAATAGCACCCCAATGAGGTGCTGGGCCACCAAGGAAGCGTGCTGAGCCCTTAACCCAGAGGTCCGTGGATCGTAACCACGCTCTGCTACCAATTGAGACCCATCCCCACCAAAACTGGAAGTCATGCTGACATGTTTTGGGGGATGGCTCAAAACATGACAGGCAATAGGATCATGGGCGGCAGTCCGAGGGTTAAATTACAACCCGGAAGCTGAGCAAAAACTATTTATTACAAAAGAAAAATTATTTTTTGTAGAAGGCCACAATATCAAGATACTCAAAATAAAGAAGACACATAAAATAATAAGACAAAATAACAAGACAAAGAAGTACAAAATATACAAAATTAGCAAAAACTAAAACTACCAAAAATGTACCGGTCAAAAGATCCAGTACACCTGGTTTAAACCACATTACGTTAACATGGTACCACACTAGTGCTCCACAACAGACCAAAAATCAAAATCTTTATTTACTCACTCAAATATAAATCATAAGGTTACATAGATACATAGTTATATGAAGAAAATAAATACATCGATATATATATATCACTTACAAGGTTATACAAAAGGTAGATGAAAAAAAAGAAAGAAAAAAAATCTACATGTTTTATATGTGAGTACCTTCCACATAAGCCCAAGGCTTGTGCGTGGAAGGGAGTTCTTTAATTAAAAAAAAAAAATAAATAAATAAATAAATAAATAAATAAAAAATAAAAATAGAGAATAAAAAAAAAAGCTCAATCTTAAACAGTACAATGAACAATTAATACTAAAACTAATGGACTACTCTTATTCAGGATTAAATAAAAAATTCAAACTGAATAAAATACACAATTTGATGAGTTATGGCAATTTAATAAAAATAAAAACTAAACAATTTTGGATGGTATTTAAAACAAGACAATGTTAAATGCTTTTGATTAGGGTTATTATGAAAGAAAAAAAAATGTATATATGTATATATAAAAAAATAAACACAATGGAAAAAGGGGAAAAAAAGAACTATGCAGTAAAATGAAATCAAAGAGATGTTATTTTGGTACACAAAATTTAACAGTTGATGGGAGATTTATAACTATGTACAATGGTACTGACCCACCAACCCACCCATTCTCGTACAGTGGTACTTACCCACCCGCCCGCCCATATACGTACGGTTGGTGTAGATTTATGAGTGTGTATAAAATTAACGATAGTATAAAAAAAAGTGTTATTTGTTGATTATACCCTAATACTTGCTTTTTTTAAACTTTCATGTATGGTTTCTATCTTGTAGAGTTTATGAAAATTTACTGTTAAATATATTTTATCTGTGTATACTTAGGCTATCTTTAAAGATAATTGGGTTAAATTCTACTTTATTCATGTGTTTTAGCTTCTTTTTGATGGATGATTTCCAAGTCAGAAATGATATTCATTGACGTTTTTTCTCTGTTTACTGGACAGTTTGATTCCATTATAAACATTGAACATTCCTCACGTGTTAATAAACAAATACGTTTGTCATTGGTCACTCAGTCAAGTGTAAATTCAAGATAGCAGTAAAAGATTGCTCTGTTGGCTGAGTTCCTATATTTATGTCGGCGTTTCTGGCTGAACGCTTGAATTGGTTATATTTTTGCATGGCAGTCACTTGTTCGAATAAAAGTTTTGCAAACCTTCCAGATAGTTTACAGGAAATAGATTTTTGTACAAATTTTCGGTAAAAACTGCGATGCCTAAATACGTACTTTACATTCTCATGCTGACACTCCTTTCATGACCAGCATACGTGTTGTTAACTCATAACATTTACGATCCATCAACATATATATATGATACATACATGCCTCTTGCTAGCCTAGTGGTTAGCACGTCTGCTTCATATGTGGGTCACGGGTTCAAATCTCGATAGGTCCACTTAAATCTGCCAAGGGGTTAGGACCATTGTCCCTCAACAACGTTTGAACAGCACATTCAAAATGCCACTGGCGTAGAAAGGAAAAAAATACACTATACTTATAGACCTACACCACTTTCATGACCGTAATTCGTGTTGATAATTTATAACATTTACGACTCACTCACAACTCATATGATTTTAATAATGATATAATGGCAAATCCTTCTACTGTCTCTCTTCACTTATTATCAAAATACCATCTACCAAACCACATATATATGAAAATTACATTTAGGTCTATTCTCATCAGCCATTGGGATTATATTACAGACGATCGACTTCTTTAGGACAAATACATTAGAACATAACCTCTTCAACATGCGTACTATGTACACATGACTCTATTTACAGCATCCTACCCACTCAGCATACAAATGTCTCACAAGAACTCTCTTTGAAATCCAACACACACACACACGATAGCAACAGATCCAAGAGAAATATAGTAACAATGTGGAAGGGTGGAAGGAGTAAGCGAGGGATGGATAAATGGAGGGAGGATTAAGTAGGAAGTGAGAAGGGAGAGGGGGAGGAGAGAGAGAGAGAGAGAGAGAGAGAGAGAGAGAGAGAGAGAGAGAGAGAGAGAGAGAGAGAGAGAGAGAGAGAGAGAGAGAGAGAGAGAGAGAGAGAGAGAGAGAGAGAGAGAGAGAGAGAGAGAGAGAGAGAGAGAGAGAGAGAGAGAGAGAGAGAGAGAGAGAGAGAGAGAGAGAGAGAGAGAGAGAGAGAGAGAGAGAGAGAGATGGAGAAGACATAACAAGAAGTAAAGACAAGTCAATAATAAGATGAAGTGGCACAAAGCCTTACTTATCATTTATTCAGAGGTGCCAAGAAATGGACGGAAGATATGCTGTTGATTAATTCAGTGAGTGAGATAAGAACAGCCGTTAACGGAGAGGGAAGAGACTCAGATTTCCCATTCGGGGGCTTCCATCTTGTCGCTAAGTCTTCACTAATTGGTTTTAATAATATATTGCCTTTATGAACATACCGATTTAACTGTTTCTTTTATAGGTTATATGTTTTTTTATATTATTTATTCATTTTACAGAATTACAAATTCCAGTGACGTGTAAACGGAATCTTACCACATCGCTTGTGTAAGTGTGTTCCCCCTTGAAGTGTTTTACGTAATACTAGAATGTAATCTATGAAGTCTGTAAGCTTGCAATAATTAATTATTTACTAAAAGTTATTTTATTAGAAAATATGAAACTAATATTTTTATATACCTACATTATTTTTTTAATGTAGGTTTAATAAAAGAGTTTTATTTCAAAATCTGTTTCTGTCATATTAATTTGTAAATTTGGATTCTATTAAAAAATATGGTGCATCAACAAAAAAAGTACTTTAATACAGAAACATACCTTGTAATAAGTAGTTTTTAAGGTGAAAAGCTACCTCAAACAAACAATCATATCAAAATTAAAAAAGAAAAAACAAAAAAATTATATTAGTTTAAAATAAGCAACATTTATTTATCATTGTATGGAACTGCGTAGACGAAAACTATTTGCAAACGAATTGTTTACTTTAATTAACAGTTGTTCAGTGGAATATATATGTGATACCCACTTGATAATATTTAAACTTTACTTGAGTCTTTCCTATGATAAGTATTTTATAAATTCTGTCTACGTTACGTGGACAAAAGACTAAATTAATGTTTAGTTTTTATGACTATTTTAATGGTGATTAAAAATGGGTTGGTAGAATTGGGCATTCAAACAGTTTAAAAGTCAGGTGAGAGTGGTCTGTTACTATTAAATAATTATATCATTTCCATATAATTTAGATATGGTTTGCAATTGAATATAAATTATTAAGTATGATTAAGAAAAAGCTGATCCTTAGAAAATTTAATTAATTTTTATTACAAATGCCAGTGATCAAAAGGGCTGTAATAAATCTGTCTGATTTTCGACCAACCGACAATACTGCTGCAAAGTCTTGAAGAAGACCGAATTCTGACCATTACCTAACACGGACACCCTCAACTTCTTTAGTAATGTTCGAGCTAATGAAACCCATTAGGAAGATGTTTCGTTTTTAAAAAAATCACCTATGATATTTCCAACAGTCATATCGTTCCAAGTGACTGGCTTATACAAGTTACACCAAAGTCCATTAATTTACGCAGAAAATATTTTTCAAACAGTTTCATGGATAAATTGGTAAAAATTAACGATACATAACTATCATGTATCATTTAGCGCCCGATGTTATAAACTAAAACTGGAAAACCATCTAAACTATCATCGATAGATTTCAATATTATAAAACTTGAAAGCAAATTCTTGTATCTGAATAAAGAATTACAACGTACGAGTAAAACTAGTATGAGTTGAGAAAAAGGTTAATTCCGTAACACGGTTAAAACAATTTAAAGACCTTTTCCATTAATTCACTACCACTAATTTTTCCGTTACTTCACTACCATTTCTTTTTTTATCACAATTACGATCAGGTTAGGTCAGGTTAGTTAAAGTTAGGTTAGGATAGGTGGCTACTAAAGTTTATTACAAAATGGTAAATCCAATGATTGCTTTACCGCCGAATGCGCTCTCCGTGTGTAAGTTCTTGGAAAGCGATAATATTTGGCCAGCGATAACGGATTCCTAGCAGATAACGAATACCACAGTGGACGTTAAAATGAGCGAGGAACAGTTTTAGAGCAATAGAATATTTATAAAGTGATAGTGAATTAACTGAAAATATTTCAATTGAATGATACTCTCATTGTGTTGTGGCTGAATCAAGGTTCACTTGGCCTGGCGAGTAAAAAAAATGTAACTCCATATAAACCTGTTGATGAACAATGGATAATGGATACAACGCTCAATAATAACACAGTATTGGGTTTAGAACACGTGTAGAGTAAAACCTCTTCTTCTTGTTTTTGTTTATTTAAAATTTACATGCAAAGAAGGATGAGTTTGTTATTCTGCACTTCCTTCTAGAGCGGCTCTAAAACAACTTTTAACTTCTGGAATTGATATAACTGGATTCAGTAAATAGAGGTTGTACTGTACTAATTTAAATATAATGATGATATTTATATTACAAATCCTGACGTGATGGTCAATTCAATTTAGCTTCACTTTTAGAAAATAAAGTTATAGGACGTCTCATTTTACCAGGTGAAATCAGTGATTAGAAGGCTTAAAGGCTACTTCCAATTCACCACCATGTGAGGGGTGGGAAGGCTGTGTGCTAAGATGGGATCACTCACTGGTCAGCCATTCAGGCAACCACGACCCTCAATGTTGCGTGACGTCGTTATCTTGCGATAACGTTCGAACCCTCCAGTAATGGCCACTGATAGTGTTAGTGGTGGGTTTTTATTACAAATCATAAATGAACACAAAGTTATATATCTAGTTCCAAATAATAATTATTATTCGTTTCTAAGACACCAATCTTAGAGATATGAGCGAATATGAAGGATGAATGAGTGTGATGATTGAAGATAAACGAGTGTAGTCATTGTTACTATCTGAGTTCAACTACGCTCAGAAAGAACTATGTTAATAGCCCAATAGCCAGGGAAAGATGAAAATATAATGTGAAGAAATTAAATAACGGATGATAGTTGAAATAGTTGCACAGAAATCAACAGAGCTGAGTAGTAATAATCACACATCATGAGTCCTAACATTCTCTTTAGAGGATTAGTAACACTCCAGCAGTCTACTGCCATTGGAACTGAGACCTAGCCAACAATAAGTAAGTGGTAAAACAGCCATCGATCCTCTCGTTACAGTAGTAACACTCCAGCAGTCTACTGCCATTGGAACTCAGACCTAGCCAACAATAAGTAAGTGGTAAAACAGCCATCGATCCTCTCGCTACAGTAGTAACATTCCAGCAGTCTACTGCCATTGGAACTCAGACCTACCCAACAATACGTAAGTGGTAAAACAGCCATCGATCCTCTCGCTACAGTAGTAACACTCCAGCAGTCTACTGCCATTGGAACTCAGACCTACCCAACAATACGTAAGTGGTAAAACAGCCATCGATCCTCTCGCTACAGTAGTAACACTCCAGCAGTCTACTGCCATTGGAACTCAGACCTAGCCAACAATAAGTAAGTGGTAAAACAGCCATCGATCCTCTCGCTACAGTAGTAACATTCCAGCAGTCTACTGCCATTGGAACTCAGACCTAGCCAACAATAAGTAAGTGGTAAAACAGCCATCGATCCTCTCGCTACAGTAGTAACACTCCAGCAGTCTACTGCCATTGGAACTCAGACCTAGCCAACAATAAGTAAGTGGTAAAACAGCCATCGATCCTCTCGCTACAATAGTAACATTCCAGCAGTCTACTGCCATTGGAACTCAGACCTAGCCAACAATAAGTAAGTGGTAAAACAGCCATCGATCCTCTCGCTACAGTAGTAGCACTCCAGCAGTCTACTGTCATTGGAACTCAGACCTAGCCAACAATAAGTAAGTGGTAAAACAGCCATCCTACTACTCTCGTTACAGTAGTAACACTCCAGCAGTCTACTGCCATTGGAACTCAGACCTAGCCAACAATGAGTAAGCGGTAAAACAGCCATCGATCCTCTCACTGCAGTAGTAAAACTCCAGCAGTCTATTGCCATTGGAACTCAAACCTAGCCAACAATGAGTAAGCGGTAAAAAAGCCATCGATCCTCTAGCTATAGTATTTACACTCCAGCAGTCTATCGCCATTGTAACTTAGACCTAGCCAACAATGAGTAAGTGGTAAAAAAACCATCGATCCTCTCGCTACAGTATTAACACTCCAGCACTCTACTGCCATTGTAACTTAGACCTAGCCAACAATGTGTAAGCGGTAAAACAGCCATCAATTCTCTCGCTATAGTAGAGACGTTTCCGTGCTGGTTTATTCTTCTTTCTTTACAGTCTTTCTCAAACTGATTGCAAACATGCAACTCTACATTTGTTTTAACAAGTGACTCGATAACAAGTTTTGTGATTAGAGTCGTTTTAAACTGACTTGTCGTTGAACTATCCACAGTCAACTAAACGATGGTCTAACTTATTGAAACGGCTAAGAGTAGTCAACTAGCACTATTTTAAACACCGGTACTTACTATTTAATTTTCTTGAAATCTAATTCTTGAGGTAGTTCACATTTTTAAATTAATTTCAGATCACTTTTGATATGTTTGAATTGATTAGAAATCTTCAACAAATTATACCTATGAAGTGGGTTGAAAATACTAATACAAACTTTCCATCACAAAAATACTAAAAGGATTTCAAAAATTTCATTACACTAAATTTTAGCTATGTGATGATTTATGAATTGACGTTTTAACTATTTTATTATTTACTCATAAGTCACTATTATTGCTGTATTAAATCTTCTTTCAGGACCAAATTAATAAACATGCAACTTCATACTCACACGTACAGTGGTAATGAACCTCCAACCCACCCATCAACATACAGTGGTGATGAACCTCCAACCCACCCATCAACATACGGTGGTGATGAACCTCTCGCCCACCCATACACATTCGGTGGTGATGAACCTCCCGCCCATCCATACATCTACGGTGGTAATAACCCTCCCATCTATCTATACACCTACGGTGGTAATGACCCTCCCACCTATCTATACACCAACGGTGGTAATGGCCCACCAACCTGTAACAATTGTTAATTGTTGCATTATAATTAAATTAGAAAAATTGTATTTAGAAAATGTTAAATCTTGAAATAACTGAGAGGTTTAGGAGTTTGTTTTGTTTTCCAAAAGTTTTCGATATAAATTCTCCAAGTTTTGAGAAAAATTCAGAATCTTTCCCTTTCAAATAAAAAAGTAGTTTTTCCCATATAAAATAGTTAAATAACCAGTATTTTCACGTTTGTTAATTTCCTGTCAATTTCATGCGACATGTTTTCTGAAGGCAACATGTTTGGTGAGCCTTACCTGTTCAGATGTCCTGGTTTAGAGGGTTCTAATTGGTTGGTTTAGCTTCTAGAGTTAAGTGGGGGTAAGTCCGTTGGGGGAAGCGTGCGGCCAATTCGGTCAGTTTTCCAATAACTTTCTGAGTGTGACCACGTTCGTTCCACTTTCGAGTTCACGGCGACTTGTACTGTTTCGGTTTTCCTTTTCCGTTGCGGCAATTTTTTCTGTAGTTCGCTTGTGAGTGGTTGTTTGAATGCCGGACGAGCTTTGTTGTGGTCAATTTTGGATTCGAAACCTCCAGGACAGCTACGTAAGTAATTTTTACAAGTTTTCTTTAGTTAGAGTTGTTCAGTAGGGTTTTAGTAGATAGGGTAAGATCCACCAAGCATGCGCGGTTAAACTTGTTTCTGGATTGAAGTCACTCTTCTAGTGACAAATTTTTAGAGTGTTTTGATTTTCTTTGTCTTGCTGTTTAAACTTTGTAAGTAAAAGGAGAAATGTTTCAAGTCACTAAAAGCTGGTTATTTCTTTTGGTTCCAGATCTCCCGGAGGCAATTTTAAAACAAATTTTAAGACAATTTTAGACAATTTAATACAATTTGAATTTTTTGATTTAAAAGTTTAAAGAAATTTATTAAAAAGGTTAAATAAATAAAAAAGGTTCTGGTCTGAAGATATTTAATTTATTATTTTGGAAGAGTTGTTTTAATTTATTTATGTTCCATTGAGTCAATAAAAGAAGAGATTTTTATTTTCGTTTTTATCATGATTTTAAGAAGAAACCAATTTCATTGTTTGAATTTATTTATAAGAAGATAAATAAAGAAAAATTTTTATCATTGGAGAAGTCTTATTTTAATCTCTCATTTAAGTTTGTTCAACATATCAAAAATAAATAGTAGATTTAATAAGGCTACAAATCATACACATACGGTGGTAATGACCCTCCCACCATCCACACACCTACGGTGGTAACGACCCTCCCACCTATGCCATACACCTATGGTGGTAATGGCCTACCAACCATACACATACGGTGGTGATGACCCTTCCACCCATCGATACACGTACGGTGATGATGACCCACTCACATCTATGGTGGTAACGACCCTCCCACCTATCCCATACACATACGGTGGTGATGATCCTTCCGCCCATCGATACAGGTACAGTGGCAATTCCATTTAAATTATTTATATGTCCAACTGGAAATAATTTATATATTATAAGGATTATGATTCAATAAGAGATATTTTTTTTAGTTTTCTTTCAATTAAATGACATTTTATATAGTAAACTTGAACATAACAATTGTGTAATTATTTTAATATAATGACATTTAAAAGCAGACTACAATTTCTGAAATAGAAAAAAACATTGGAGCAAAACTATTGTAGAGAGTTTCATAACATTTTAACTAACTAACATGCCTCGAGAATAAACTGGTGTTATTTCTATTGTTTTACTTGGACTGTCGAATTCAATTTAATATCATTTCCACATGAAATGGTTTGTGAGAAGAGGCTAAATAAAACGCAACATAGCAAACATTTGAAATTTTCTTAGTAATGCTTTTCAAAAATAAAACTTAAAAAAATTAACAATGCATTTAAATAAATACAAAACAACTAACTAACGTATTAGATTAAAACTCATTTCGAATAAATGTAATTATTAATTTAGATTTAAAAGGCATCATTCCCGTGAGACAACTTTACATATATGTTTTCGGTAAGGGTGTATTGATAAAATAAATACTACAAAAATAAAAGTTTATAAGTTGATTACAGTTATATCCCAATCATTCATGAACATTTAAAAAATACAAGTAATTTTTTGTTTATAGTAAACATTTTCTCACAGTGTAATTTTTTAACTGAGATTTCGAATCAATAACTGTAACGTAATACCATATTTTTGGGAATGTCTTCTTACTAAAGATAAAAAAGAGCAGAAATATTTAATTTTGGTTTTTTTTATTTTGTTTAGCATGTTTAATAAATGTTTGTTTTATGTTTACATAAGTTATATTACATAAGTTATATTCATTTACTATAAACTGATATAACTTATGTAAATTTACGGATAATCCGGTATATTTTTAGGTGTGAGTTATACAGAGTACAAATTATAATTTTCACTGCAGCGAGTATTTTTTTTAAATTTTCACTGTATTAAGGAATAAGTAGTAAAACTAAATAAAAATAATAACTATATTAGTATAACGATTATTCATATTGCAACATTTTAGTATCTTTTCAATAAGTCTTTTAAAATTTCTAGCAGTCTACGAACTGTACTTTTTACAAATCACAAAAATATACAAGTAAACAAAAACTGAAAAAATACTACTAAGTTAATTCGATTAAAAAAAGATTGAAATTAATCAAAACTAGGGGAACAATAAAAATATATCCGTTTAAGCAAATCAAAATATAGTAAGCATATGGTTTGTAGATTTATAACAAATCCAAATTTGCATAACAAATCCAACTTTGCATATCTGAAGTTGAACTACTTTATTCTCATCGTATCGTATATTGATCATAAAATTAAAACAGGGCCAAGCAATTTGCGTGGGCTATCGGTGGAGGAAAACTTTCCTGATTTATGTTTAGCATTCCGAAGTCGGAAAAGGAAATGCTTACGTTCAGAAGATAAATGGTGGAAGGTGGAAAACCCATGTTAAGTCACATGCAGAGTTTTACTAACTTTGATCTAATTTATGAGTTGCATTACTTTGCCTCGTCTTATGAATGAATATATGAGTTTTTAAGAGTACATCAGATGTTATGTTTCTTTTATTAATAAATATTACCTATGTAATTGAAACTATTAGTGTATTATTGCAACAATAATATAAATCGTATTGATTTCATAGTCCAGCTACCAAACTAATAAAATATTTAAAAATTAGACAAATAAAAAATATCTAAATAAAATATACAGTACAAAGTACTTATGTCCAAATCCAGGTTTATTAACCATTCAACACATTTATTCGATTGGATGAAGAACAGCTAGTCCCTACGAAAATAACGCAATGGGCACTCATTAACTATGTGATCCATAGTTTGAATGTAGGCTTCGCAATCACATGACTGATCATTTGCCATTCCCCACTAAGAGTAATTACATCTTCCCACACCGAGACTAAACATGGTTCATTCCTTACGAGGAAGGTTCAATCCTCCGATGACAGTCATAGTATGTGATACTATAAGTGGATTATAATAATAATTAGTTTTCGTTAAAAGATTTTAAACCCTTAAAATACCATACAGGGTGGAAAAATATGAAAACGCTTTCACAAAAACGTTATTTTTTTCAATAGATAATTTGATAATTTTTCCATATTATTTAATTTTTTCCTTAAAGTACACATTTTGATCAGAATAATTTACATAAACCCGTTAAATAGCGGAGAAATAATATTGTTCAATTTAGTTACTTTGAAATTAAAATGGCCGCTACTTTGGAAAAGTTAAAGCTTTCGAGTTTGCTGCAATTCATTTCTCTTGAATTGACCTTTCATTTGTTACCAAACTCGACCTAGGCTTACGTTGAATTTTTTTCGTTCAACTCCTCGTGGGCCGTCCCCCTGAAAAGATGAAATGTCGCTAATGACGTCAAAAAGTATGTTCATAGTAACCATGATCATGTACAAGTTTTATTTTTACAAGTGAAGTCATACAAAAGTTGTGAAAGCGTTTCCATATTTTTCCAGCCTGTACGTTAAACAAAACAAAGTAGTTTTCATAACTTCTGTTAAGAATTTAAATTATTCAAAAGGGATTTTTATTACATTTAAGTATTACAAGGCATATGTATTTCGGTAAATAATTAAGGAATTTATAACTTCTGTTTATTTCATCCATAAATAGAAATTTCAATGTATATAAATAGCAACTAGCGTAGGCTGCAGGCCTCACGAAACATTGCGTGAGAGATGTTATGATCCATTACGTGGTGATTGAGGAAAATACAAATGGCCACAGAGTAGATCGAGACAAAGGAAATCCCTCTGTGGACCATATAATGTAGTTTCAGGTTAAGAAACTAAATTATACTAAGCTAATCTATTAGAACTTTATATCTCAAACCATTCATTCCTAGAGTAGTCTATGGGTGCTTATTCCAAAAATAAACTGGATTATTTGTATGCAAAAATCTTCACATATGAAAGATGTCCTGGCTTCTTTCAATAATAATACCAAGGAAATCAGTGTCGTTAGCTAATATACATTGATAGATCCAGTTTTTGAAAAGTTTAAGATGAGGCCTTAAAAGTGTATGTTTTATTTCTGATTTATTTCAATATTGCTGAAAATTTGTATATTTATAACTTAACTAGGACGTTTTCTGTTAATTCACTACTACTACTTATTTTTCTTTCCGTTAATTCACTACCACTTGATAAATATTCTAATGCTCTAAAAACTGTTCCCCAATCATTTATACGTCCACTGTGGTATTCCTTATCCGCTAGGAATCCGATATCGCTGCCCTTATCTTATCGCTTTCCAAGAACTTACACACGTAGAGCGCATTCGGCGGTAAGTCAATAAATAGATTTACCAGTTTGTGATCGTGAATTAACGGAAAAGACCACTAAACTCCTTTTAGCTCAGAAGGATAACCAAACTATTTTCAGGAAAATAAATCAAGAGTTTTGCTATCATTAGTTTATTTTAACAAATTTGTATTTATCTTTAATACAATAAGATTTATTTAGTTTTATCAGTCGGACAAATGAGTTGTTGGATGGTTCATTTGTTAACTTCATACAGTGTAATACATAAGTAAGCAGTACACTTCGTAAAATGTAATTGTAACATCCCGACTTCGGCTAACACTTCTTATGACTGTTTAGAGAACACAAGTTACTTAACACAACATAAGTTACTTTGAACACTTTTTAACTTTTCATATATTTTAATTGCAAATAATACAAAACTTAAAAATTATCTTCCAGTTCTTGATTTTATACAAACATTTGATACAAAATTCCATTATATACCAATTTTAATTTAATGTACGTGATTCACTTAACTCTAAACTAAATCAGGCGAGGATTCACTATTCGAAGGCCTTAAACTTCAGTCAATTCAGTCGCTCACTGAGACCCATTCCAGTAAAAGTGAATATACAAAAGTACAGGAGTAAAATTTAACAGCTGTTCGAAAAGGCCGTATTTTTTAATTAATTACAGTGAAAACAACTTCTATCAGTCGTTTAAACGGTTGGTACGAGGATTCCTCATTTCCGATCCAGATTCCCTTTTAAACTTCTTCCTTACTCCCCCCCCCCTTGGCCAATTAGCCTTGGTTAGTTATCCACAGTAAATTGAACACCCGTTCTCTTCAGTAGGCCATAGTTACAGTCGAAAGTTGAAGTCTAACATCTGTTGTGTTTGAAAACAATTTACATGTTTACTACGCATATATTTCAGCCTGGCAAGACTAAATTTGAATAAAATTGGCTGCTTACAAATTTTACAAAATATAATTTAGGCACTACCAGTTTCTCATTTTATCAGTATTTAATTGATAAATAATAATAAATTAGTAATTTTTGCAGTAGGGAATTTTATATCCATTATTTTAATATTTTTACTGAAAAGGAATGTATCATTTCCTGTTTTATCACATTAGAAAAAAATTATGTGATTCGAAAAATTAAATGTAAGTATATTTATGTAAAATGCTTTATTTTAGCCCCAAATATATGACTTTGGTGTAACATCCCAAAGTTTTTTACTTCCATTTTAAGGTGATAAAGTAGTTGAGTTATGACGATTTTGCTCTATACAGATACAATCAATTTTAACTGAACGTAATGTTTAACTGATAGAAACATTGATGTATGTGTAAAAAGTTACTAAAGTTAATTTTACAATAGTAGTATAAAAATACATATATGTATGAACGATCACTAATGTAATTCATTTTACATTTCCCATAGCACTACCAATTATATTTCCTTGTAAGTGAAATGTCATATAAAATATGAAAGTAAATTGATAAATTAACATCAAAACTTTAAAATTGAATTTATTTTATAATTTTTTAACAGTAAATTGGAACTTACCAAAGTGGTAATTTATCATTACATATGGTATTACATTACGGTAATGTAGTACATAACATACTGTAACTTAAGAGACATATTGCAGTACATTATAAAACATATAGCACAACATTAAAATACACTAGTATTTTTTATTTTTAAAAGAGCCTTAAATATAATCAAGGTAAGTTGCATTGAATTGACGAGCTTAAATTACACTGTTTTGATAGGTAAAATTATTTTAATTGAACTACCAATATCATGACTGTAAAGACTGTATCAGTGATAAGATATTAGTACCAGGAAGTACTGGGGAACGGTGTATTAATGGGAATAGTGTAGATAAGGAATTTTATTCGTTCTCGAAAAGGTAGTATCGACCCAGACCTGGAGGGGGGGGGGGTAGATGGTTGGTGGCTACGAGCTAAAGGGAGAATTTAGTTTGGGGAGAGAATAACATTTATTCAAGATGCCTCCTGCAATCCGGGCTCTTTTTGTAATGGTTTTACCTGTCAAATTTACAAAAGTTCTTATAGACGTGTCAAATTTACTCGCATATGCTTGAAATGTGAGTAAAAACTGTCGGCTTTCCTTTTTTTTAGTATATAATATATATTATTATTTTAAAATGGGCAAAGAACCTGTTAATTGTTTCTAATTTTTTTCTGCATCGAATTTATCTCTCAAGCTAAATTCAATTAAATTGAATAACTAATTGAGATGAAACTTCAGTTTGAGTAAAACTAAACATTAGTATTGACAGTTCCTAAGTAAATACTCATAAGTTATTACCAATATATGAAGTAATAACTTATGAGCCTAGAACTGTTTTCATTTATCAGAAAAATACTGAGTAAAGCTGTTCAAATATTGTTATTGTAATATAGTTTAGAATAAAACAAAAATTAAGTTCTTCGCAGAGTAATTATTTTATTTTTCTAAAGTGGATAGTAATGTGCGTAGAGGCTGATAACTACTAGAGAAGTCTGGAGTGTCCAGGTTGGGTGGTGATCATTGTGCGGGTGTTGTGTGGGGGAGATAACTCAGTATCAGGCTTGTCAATTAGCTGAAAATCAGACCAGCACTACGTGGTTCGGATTCCACGTAAAGCTGTAGGTCCCTTAATTGCCCTGGCTGTTGGGCTATTAATAAATTGCCCTTTCTGAGGAACAGTTGAACTCAGTAACCAGACTACACTCATCCTACACTCATATAACCATTCATATTCGCCTTAAAATACCAACAACGTTGTGTCGGCGTCTCATATGTAAGAATGTAAGAATATAAGAATGTAAGAATGTAAATTTCGATTCCAGTGTTCACTACTCAACAATGATAGATACTGGGAAGAATCAGAGAACATCTTTTCTAATGTTCTCTAGGAATTCTTGAGCTTAGTGAGGGAGTAGACGAGGAAACTTAATAATAATGAATTACAGTACTATCGCAGTAAAATTTTCAGCCTAGGATTAACGTTAAATAACAAATTAATATTACTTAATAGAGTTTATTAATTCTTATTTTCGATATTTTAGTGACATTTTATTCTATGTCTACTCTACTCATTAGTTTAGTCAAGCTTTGAACATAAAAACAATTAAACATTTTTAATGAAAAAGTTATCAATTCGTACTTGCGTAGTGGAATTAAATTAAAAATTTTGTGAAGTACTTTTTAATAAGCCTTTGGAAGAGGTTAATTGTTGATAATCTCTTAGAAAAATACTACATATCGCTTGACTGTTTAGATTATGTCGTAGAGTATGTGGGCTTTGTTGTCTCTATTACAAAATGGCCGCATGTGCACGAAAATATTTTATGAACAAATACATCTCGAAAAGGGAGTTAGGAGTTTATTTGAATAAAATCCAAGTACAAGGACAGAAAACATAAACTAGTGTGAGTTAGTTAGGATTTTTGGAATGATGCCTACCTAACTCACAACTCACAATGGAGGCCTACAGAATGTAATGGGAAATAATATTAAAGCAATAAAGTTAAAATGGCGAAGTAGTAAACCAATTTATAAATGTTTTAATATGAACAGCTTTATATGGAGGCAAAAAAAATATCAAAGTTTCAACAACAAAGAATTGCATGGGAGCTAAACAACTTTATAAGTTTCTTCTTCTTCTCTCACTTTGTACACATCCCTTTACGTTTAATCAAACAGAATATCACATAAAATTACTAAACTTTGAAGATTATGGACGTTAGATATTAAGTTTTTTTTAAATTTTAATGTATAGTATTTTAATTTCACATAACAATATATTTTTGTCTACTGTTTACTGAAGGTTACTAAACGTTTCAGTGCATAGCATAATGGGATTTTTATTACAAACTATTCCATTTCAGTCAAAGATAGGAGCACAATTGAGTGAAAAATACCTGGCCCATAAAATATGAATATAATTATTCACAATATTTTATCATCTGTCCTATATCATAATTACTACTGCACACGCCGACTGTTGTACATTTTACAAAGGGAAACAACGCACAACGTGTACGTTGTATTTTAGGTCAGGTAAAACAACTTGTCAATCCCGGTAAAAACTGTTGTATAAGAGTTTTTAAGCTGTAAAATAATAAGTAATTTATTTTTGCTTATTTTAAAATAGTACACTATTTTTTCAATACTGACACAGATACCAAATAATTTTGATGACATTTGGGTGAACTTAAAGCAACGTTTATGCAATATAAACTATCAGTTTAATGTACTAAATAATAACCTACACCCACTATTAAATGTATACTAAGTTGGCTATATATACAACATTGTCTTAATAAATAAGAGATAGTCTATCACAATGGAATATTTATTTTATATTTCCTCTAACGTTCAATAAACCCACCCAAACCACGTAGTTCTCTGAAAGCTGTGACCCGAAATATTTGTTAGCTGTGTTGTGGATAGTGTAGATTATCTCTCTTTCAATACCGACTCGCTGTCCACTCGGTAGTTACAATCGGCGTGGACTCCACTGGAGTCGACTAGGGCGTTCGAACTGCGTACTGGCAAGGTTTGGATATTCAGTGCAGAAAACTGAGCATCAGCGTTATCAATTAATTATACTGTTTTTGATGAATGGCCTAACTTGATCTTAGAGCGCTCTTACAGCAAATGCAGGGAACTACTAGGAGTTTGAGAGTGCTAGGGACACTGGCATGACGATGAAATTAAGCTGCAACCGTAGCAACGTCTTGCATTGTTGCCACGTTTCAGTAATTTAAATGCGCCTGTTTTATAACCTACTAGCTGTACCCGCCCGCTTCGCCGGTCATAATATAGAGTTTGATTTAGAACCTAATAGCTGAAAGAATTCGAGCATTTTTGCTTCTTCTACCAATATTAGATTTTTTAGGAGGCATGTCATAAAAAGTAAACTGCAAAACAAATAATTATTTATTTTTTATTTTCACCTTTCACCACATGTTTTAATTACCGAGGAAAAAAGGTTAACACGAAATACAGATCACCTGATCAAGTAAAAGTAGTGTGTGCTACACTCTCAAGGTGAAATGTAGAACTACAATAAATCAAAACATATACAGTACTGTTGTTGTGAGAACTTCAATCTGCTTAAGGCATGTGAAACTACATTAAACCACACAGTCATATGTTTTTTGTAAACAATTCAGATTCTCCATTTGAATAATATGGGATCTTTAGGAGCCCGTGGGGCGGGACCCTGTGGACGGATCTGCATCAAACTACACAGATACCATCTCGGGAGTATACAGGACAACATCCTAAAGTTTCATGGCGATCGGTTGGATGGTTAGGCAGCGCATAAACTTCAAACATATATATATATATATATATATATATATATATATATATATATTTATATTTATAAAAGAGGATGTTTGTTTATATATATATATATATATATATATATATATATATATATATATATATATATATATATATATATATATATATATATATATAAATGTTTGAAGTTTATGCGCTGCCAAACCATCCAACCGATCGCCATGAACCTTTAGGATGTTGTCCTGTATACTCCCGAAATGGTTTCTGTGAAGTTTGATGCAGATCCGTCCACAGGGTCCCGCCCCACGGGCACCTAAAGATCCCATGTTATTCAAATGGAGAATCTGAATTGTTTACAAAAAACATATGACTGTGTGGTTTAATGTAGTTTCACATGCCATAAGCAGATTGAAGTTTTCACAACAACAGTACTGTATATGTTTTGATTTATTGTAGTTCTACATTTCACCTTGAGAGTGTAGCATACACTACTTTTACTTGATCAGGTGATCTGTATTTGGTGTTAACCTTTTTTCCTCGGTAATTAAAACATGTGGTGAAACGTGAAAATAAAAAATAAATAATTATTTGTTTTGCAGTTTACTTTTTATGACATGCCTCCTAAAAAATCTAATATTGGTAGAAGAAGCAAAAATGCTCAAATTCTTTCAGCTATTAGGTTCTAAATCAAACTCAATATTATGACCGGCGAAGCGGGTGGGTACAGTTAGTATATATATATATATATATATATATATATATATATATATATATATATATATATATATATATATATATACAAACATCCTCTTTTATAAATATAGATTTGTTTGATATTGTGAGTTTGAGTGTGAGTAAACATATTATGATCGTGGATTGTTACATTATTATCTCCTATTGGTCATAGATTGTTCTTATCACACTATTTACACATTGTTCTATTCTATTGTTTGAACAGATTGAAAATGCCTCTTCAAGCGGATTTTTACCTCAAAAAGTTATTATTTAAAGTATAAATAATTTTTAATATGCTCAATACTCCATCCAGTAAAATTATTTATTTTTGCTAGATAGTAATCTTAAAAAATCAAAATAAATAATTTTACTGGAGTAAGAATTGAGCATTAAAACATATTTTTACTTAAAATAAATTCTCTAGTAAAGTACTCAAAGAAGAAATAGATGAAGTTATTATTGTGTGTTGTAAATCAAACTCAGTACACTTGGTAACACCGCACCTCTGAGCTACACTCAAATGCGACTGAGCACGCTCATAATACATTGTCACATTCAATAAATTAAGTATAGCTTGACAACAGATTTATATTACGTGATCCGGATTCCACGTAAGGCTTTAAGTAACAAAGATTGCACTGTCTATATAAACCCATAACACCTATTTGCAACCCATATTCACCCATATATTGATGATCGGTGTTTTAAATATGGTTCGTTATATACTGAGGGAATAAAGTGTAGACTCTCGAGGCTGGAAATTTGAATATTTAAGTTAGGGTGACAGGGAAAGGTTCGATTTAATTTTTAGAATTCAATCAGCATGTCTGCTGACTAATTGACTACCATTCGAGAATACAAATAAGTTCCTCTTTGCTTTGTGGCTTTACCATTGTTAAGCAATAAAGCAATAATATTTTCGTTACCAACAAAGGTAGTGTTTGACTTATTCAACAATAAGGAAGAAGTCATGCTATATCACAGATCCCTTATCTTTTGAAAGTGTAATTTGAGATTATTATACTTTTGATACTGATAGCAGAAATATGCACATATTACAAGAATACTGATTGAAAATCACTTCAGTTTATTTACATCCAAACGATGTTTTAAGTTAAATGTAGCCTATATGTGTTTAGATTAATTTAGTTTTTGTAATTTATACTATTATCCATTTTTAATTAATAATAACTATCACTACAATCTTAAACTAATCATTACCTGTATGGATAGAACTGATTTACGTATAATGATTTCATACTGTGGTGTGAGGTAGAGCATGCGAGGATTTCACTATTTTAGGGCCTTGATATTAATTAACGTCAGAAACTCGCTGGATAGGAAACCATGCTAGGGGAAGTAAAAAAAAAAAAAAAATTAAATTTAACAGCTGTTTGCAGTATTTTTTTTATAACATCGAGAACAACTTTTATAACATCGAGAACAACTTTTATCAGCCCGTTAAGTCCTTTAAATGGTTGCTACGAGGATTCCACATTTCCGATTCCACATTCCCCTTTTAACTTATTTTCCACCCCTCCCCCCTAGCCTTGGGCAGTTATCGTGAGTAAAAATGAGCCCTTGTCTTCAATGGGTCATAGTTACAGTCGAAAGTTGAGGTGAAAATATTTGTTGTATTTATAAACAATTTAAATTTTTACTATGCACATGATCGATTTTTACAAAGTAAGATAATATTTTGCTAATTACGATTCATTATTTGTCTTATTCACTATATTTTTATACAGAATAATGGCTTATACTTTTATTTTAAACTCGTGTGATTACATATAAAAATAGCACTAAAAAGTAATGTAACATGAATTATTACGTAATTTTTATAAATAGGGAGGATGAGATTTCCTATATTATCGTATTAGAAAAATGATGATTATATATTATTTGGAAAATCAATCATACGTTCATTTGTATCAGTTGCATGAAATGAAAATAGTTAATTACAGTAAGTATTTAAATTGAGTACCTTCTACAGAAAATTAAATTAATCTGTAAATGTGTGACAGTAGTTTGAAAATCTATTAACGATAGTTTATTAACACACGTATCATTAAGCCTTGTATTATTACATTACAGTAGTATAGGCTTAGTACATTACATTTCTCTCACCTTATTAGTATATTACAAAACAAGTAGCATTAAAATAAAAAACCATAACTCTATTTATTTATTGTTTTACACGTAAATAAAATTTTAGTTCCGATAGAACTTATTGTATCATGAATATAAAGATTGTATCAGTGAGAAGATAGTAGTACCAGGAAGTACTTGGGAACGGTGTATTAATGGGAATAGTGTAGATAAGGAATTTTATTCGTTCTCGAAAAGGGAGTATCGACCCGGGCCTGGGTAGAGGGGGGTGCTGTAGATGGTTGGAGGCTACGAGCTAAAGGGGGGAATGTAGTTTGGGAGGGAGATAAAACATTTATTCAAGTTTACTCCTATAATCTGGCCTCTTTTCCACATGTAAATGTTCTTACCTATCTTCATTTAACTAGTTGTTGACAAGGATTAGAAAACAAAGATTTTTAAATTGGTCTTCTAAAACGCAAGTTTTCAAATTTTTAAAGTTTTTTTTCTCTCTTGAAAATGAAACATATTAAATAATATTTGGAAATGTGTTTAGAATGCTTATATATATATATATATATATATATATATATATATATATATATATATATATAAATTATTATGACATTTTATTGCACATTATTAAACGCACGTTGATTCCGTCCAAAATCTTAGGATCAACCTTACAATTATAAAAATCTACATGACTATGTATTAAAACATTATTTAAATTTTGGGTCTGGAGCTGCTGACAAATCACTTATTTCAATAGGGTTATACTAATATTGAAAATATTCTCTAAAAATGTCTATACAACAGTGTATTTGTCTTTCCTTACAATTTGTAGTACGCTATTACATGTATCATCTTTTATTTTTCAATGAAATTCCATTTAACTGTATATAATTTAACTGAGCAAGACTTTTGAATAAAATTTAAGTGTTTGTGAAACTTAACATTATTTTTTTTAATGTTAACGAACGGCAAATAAATTAAGAATGCAGTACGAATATTAAATTTTAAACGAAATATATGTTTCTTGAATGATTATTGAATTGTTATTTGAAATTAAAATAGAGAAGTATTATTCATAGATGTCGGAATAAAGTTAGGAATCAACCTTAAAATGGCAAGATAATTAAGTTTCACATACCATATCATTTAAAAATCTAAATAGTAGCTAGCGGTTGGAAATTTATGATTGAAGTTGTTTACCTGCAGTTTGTAATATTGTTAGTTTTTATTGTAATATTGTTTGTAAGTTTATGTAGAGAGTTTTTTACACCCTGTTTTATCAGCTGATATTTTTATTTTAAAATTGTTTATTATTATAACAGTACATTTGTTTTGTTTAATTTGATTGAAAAGTACGTTAAAAGTATATCAGAACTCTTCGGTTAGTTATAAGCTAATAAATGAAACAATAAAAGTGTGTAACAAACAGGTTTTAATTGTACTGAGCTATATCGGTCACATAAGTTCAAGTGCTGATCGTTCTTGAAATGTTAAGTTTAAATAATCCACAAGAAGGAGCATAGGTTTTACGTAACACAATTCTATGTAATTATCATTGAACGTTGCCGAATTTAACCATTACTCTACGAATGGTTTATACAGAGGGACAATATTTAATTCGCCCCAGCTAAATGAGTAATGACCTTAATTCAGTCGCACAACAATGAATCACTTAATTGTTTTCGACCATGTTACGGAATTAACCCTTTGTTCAACTCACAATAGTTTTACTCGCACATTGTAATTCTTTATTCAGACACAAGAATTTGCTTTTAGGTTTCTTAATGTTGAGATCTATCACTGTTAGTTTAGATAATTTACCAGGTTTAGTTTGGATTTATGGAATTCTAAATGTCACTTAAAGTGTTTTTATCTGTAATTTTGCTTTATCAGTTTAATCTGCAATGAAGTGGTAGAAAATTGTCTGTAATAGTCAAGGGTTTCCATGTTTTATTTGATGAAAATCATTATAATGCGATTTCATGACTAAACTAGTTTCATAAATATAACGCCCCAAAGTACTTTCAATCTTTCTGAAACGGTGTAGAAAAAAAACTTTCTTCAAGTACTGCATAAAATATCAACTGAAAAAACATTAGTTGTTTTGTATATTTCCCAACTATAAAATGTAGCCTGTATATGTTTACCTAAATAATAAGACAGAAACACACCCTTATCAATTAAAATATTTTAAAAGGCATTTTTGAATACATTATTTTATTTTTGTATCTTACATTCGAACTCAATACACAAATAAGAAATTTGAAATTACGGAATTGATAAGACAGTTTAAAATTGTTTTATTTTTAATATTAGGAGAGCAAAAAATTCGAATGGAAATAAGCTAATATGCTTAGTTTTCTAAAATTATGGTCAAATTCAAAGGATCGTAATAATTACGATTATTAATTAACTTAAACAGAAACATTTTATCTAGTAATAATAAATAGTAAAATAACAATATTTTAAAAAGATGTTTCTAAAAATTAAGGAATGCAGGCGTTTTTGTGAGGAAAAAACTGAAAACAATATTTGCAATAACTCATTGCCAGCGAGCAACTCTATATAATTTAATTATAGAATTTATTTGGAATTTGTATCTATTCACTCAAGTATTATCTTTTTATTTGCCGAAAAGTAATTATTTAATTCGATAAATATCCTTTTTCACAGTAGTGTGATTAAGTTATTAGATTGTATAAATATAAGGTTATACTTTATTTATTACTACCAATGCTAAAGAAAATAACGTACAATTTATTATTAATATATTACATATCAACATTTGTTCCAAGAATGAGCTGCGTACAAATTATGTTTGTTTATGTTTTATTCAAGTTTATACGACCAAGATTATAACGATAACCACAGATTATTATTGACGACAGATGCAAATGTCAATTTTTGTATGCACTTATGCTTTTTAGTTCTTCATTACCTAACCTGACCGAATTCCAATAACCTTTTTGACTGACTGCAGAAGCTGTCGGAATGTACTTGACTGACGAAAATATCCAATATTTCCGTTGGTTGCAGACTATACATCACATAACATCCTGGGTTATGTCACATAGTTAATATGTCTTAAGATTGTATGTAGTACTTTCTCTGATCCATTATTACAAACAATACGCTCTCCAAAGCAGCCACAATCAATAAATGATAACGTAACTGAATTGAAGCTACCAGTACACAAACACGATTGTCATTGATAAGCAGGAGTGGAGAGATGGGTAGTTCACGAACGATCGAGTCACTAATCATCTTAGTGAACAAGTTCGCTCATTACGATTTGAACTAGTTCAGTTCAAAGTAAACATCAGAGCTGGGGATGTACACTGACAAAATCATTAAATGTAATTATTTATTTTTATCGATATTAATAGTAAAAAATGAATTTTGAAACACGTTGGTAGAACAAATTTACAAGTATAAATAAAAAAAGCTTGTCTAAGAAACAAAGCGTATAATAAAACTGTAAATCACTTCAACCGTCACTTTTACAAGTCGTTGTTCTTTGCGTCATAGTGAACTGGTTCATTTAACTAATTCATTACAATACAGTGAACGATTCGGTCGTGTACTAATCTTGCAAGTTACTCTCTAGAGTGGTGTAGTTTGGTTAGGGTTTATGCGAACTTGCGCGTGCGTTGAAGGTGACCGGCGCATGACTTTCATTTCGTAAATGAACATTTCGTAAACACTGCAGTTAGTTGTTGTTCATTTCGTAAAATCGCAAAAGCCATCTGCCATTCTGAAAAGTCAGTTCATAGTTTGTTATTAAGTTACACTACAAATACGGTTCTAATTAGTTGTTTGTACACAAAACCAGATCTCGTTCTGCATAAATTAATGTTGTAATTTTGGGTACGGAAAATAGTTTCTCAATTAGATGATTTCTTTCTGCAGCCGTCTCTTTCGTTCTGCGACAATGTCACCCTGTCGAATCACAGATTCGAATCCACAACTTAGTGAAAGGTCTGTACTTCACTAATTGAATAACGTTCACGCACAGGTCTGTGGTCCTTTAAAAAACTTAAAGAAATTGTGATATTCTTCCAAATTAACAACAATTCTCTTGATTTTAATACATTTACATTTTCATATCATATTTGAAACAGGTTTTTGAATTAAAAATTTATTTAGATTACTTTTTAATAATTTTAGTAACATTTCACATATCGGATCATTTCCGTTAATTAACTACCTCTACTTTTTTGTTTCCATTGATTCACTAATACTTAATAAATTCTAAGGCACTAAAAACTGTTCCCCTATCATTTTTGCGTCTACTATGGTATTCCTTATCTGCTAGGAATCGATACCGCTGGCCTTATCTTATCACTTTCCAAGAACTTACACACGGAGAGCGCATTCGGCGGTGATCAATCATTGAATTTACCAGTATATGATCAACTTTATTAGCCACCTAACCTGACCTAACCTAACCTAGACTGCGATGAAAAGAGTAGAATGAATAACGAATAACTGTAGTGAAGTAACAGAAAAATTAGTGGTAGTGAATTAACCGAACATTTCCATTTGATCTCAATAATTCTCCCTTTGTCCCTTTTACTGAATGCAAACTGTCCATTTTCATGGTTAAAAAATACAAGGATATGTTTGCTAATTATATGAATAAGATTCAAACCTATGCTAGGCTTTGCAAGTATTATTTGTATGTGTTATTACAGTTATAACTCAAATTTTGAACTGATGAGTGAATTTATAAAAACTGGTGGTGGGGCAAATATTAGAACCGTTTTCACCCACAATGATGCTGGAGGTTAAGTATATGTATTTGAATAAGTTTAGTCTAGTAGATATTATTTACTTTGACTGTTATTTTAATTTGCATTACCAATTAAAACTTTTAACATATTATAAAAGTTAATAAAAATGTAAACAGTGAGAAAAAGTGGTGGATCATTTCTCCTACTTTATTTCAGGTAATTACTGGATAAAGCGTCATATCAGTGGAAGTAAAAACTGAAACGGTAATACCTGTTTGAAACGGGCGTATGTTTCGTTTCGTAATAACATTCATCAGGTCGTTAAGTTGTTAAAACGGTCGCTGCGAGGAATCCTCATTTCCGATCTAGATCCGTTTTTAAACTTTTTCTTCCCCCACTTAGCCTTCAGCAGTTGTCGAGAGAACGGTCATTGGACAAACGTAAGTGTATGTGTCAATGAGAGGTTGCGTATTAGACTGGTGACGTCACTGGGGTGGTACAACAGCTAACTGTCAACAACAATAATTAATAATCTGTCATTTTAAATAACGTTCTGTGTTAATAATTTTGTTCTCTAAGACATAAAATGTTGTTTGAGAAGCTGTTTTAAATTTTTTTCCATCATAATTTGATCGAAAATGTGTTTTGTAAAACTGCGTATATAGTATCCTAGTAAGACAACATTTTGTTAATTATATGCCGTAACTAATTTGATGTTATATTCACTACACT
Source organism: Stictocephala bisonia (assembly GCA_035578905.1). Taxonomy (NCBI): domain Eukaryota; kingdom Metazoa; phylum Arthropoda; class Insecta; order Hemiptera; family Membracidae; genus Stictocephala; species Stictocephala bisonia. Next base: position 2,793,102 of record JAQJVL010000021.1, read on the forward strand.
AAACTTTTTATATATAGTTTAAATTTTACTAATTATTTTTAAAGAAAAAATGAAAATTTATGCAGAATCAGAAAAGGATATAATTGTTAAAGTATTTATGTGGAGTGGGGGGTACTTTAACTGAATTTCCTATTTTAGTCTTATAAACGAAAATACGATATGTGATTAAAAAAATTAAACGTAAGCTGATTCATGTAAAATGAACCAGACAAATATGTTTCATTATATTTATGAATTTCTGTGTAATGTTCTAGAAGTTTTTTTTTAAATATATAGAAATAAAATATTTCGCAGTGAACTTGCTTTTAGAGGAAACATTTTGTACTAATTTATCTACCTTTACAAAAAATATTGCTTGAATGAATGTTTATGAGTGGCGATGAAACAATTTAATTACGTAGTCTAATTACACAAATATATAATCTTTGTGCCATATGGAACAGGAAACTAATACAATATTATCGGTATCAAGTAAAATGAAAGTGGTTTGGCTATTCACCGTAAACAAACATAGACCCTCTTTTAGGTTTCTTGTTCATAATACTTATAAGATGTGAGAACATTCACAATTTTTTTCACATATGGTTGGTGTGTGTGGACAATTGTTGCTATATATATAGCTGTATGCTTCCTTTATTAGTTGCATTAGTGTCATTTCCAGCACTGGAATGTCATTTAAAATATTAGTTATTTAAATGTAATCGTTTCCGCAGACAATACTATGGCTTATTTTATCCGAATAACAGTTTTTAGTTTAAAGAAAACAATTTGAAAATGTTCCAGTGATAGGGTGGTGATAGGAGTAGTTTTAAACTTTTTAGTATTACAAAAGAATAATATATTACTTGAAAATAAACTGATCATTTAATAGGAATGTTTTTGCAAGTAATTCGATTGGTTAGTGAGGTCTGCTCCTAGTGCCAGTTTAAACAGCATTACATTTATATGGGCCTACACTACCGCACCCCGTGACAGATAATAATTAGAGTTACAACTTTTTCATTCCATGAGAAATCTATTTGTGTGTATAAAATCAATAAATGTAGATCAGAAAATAATTGTATCATTACAGAACGTAAATTACATTCTTTCTATAAATAACATTCTTTCGATCCAACATATTGTAATGTGATTGTAAAAACAGTATCAGTGAGAAATTAGTAGTAACAGGAAGTACTGGGGAACGGTGTATTAATGGACATAGTGTAGATAAGGCATTTTATTCGTTCTCGAAAAGCGAGTATCGACTCAGACTTGGGAGGGGGGTGCTATAGACGGTTGGAGGCTACGAGCTAAAAGGGGAATGTAGTTTGGGAGGAGGGTGAAACATTTATCCAAGATTACTCCTACAATCTGCCCCTACCCCACATGTAAATGGCCTTACCTATCTTCACTTAACTAGTTATTGAAATGTTTCCGTCAGCTTCTTGTTTTATTTGATCTGAAATGGGAAAAATTAAATACTATTTGATTGAAATTTGTGACTTGTAGATTCTGCTAATATACGAAGCATAATATACTAATCTTATTACATTTATGTATGTATATTTCTATAAACCCTTTCATCTCTATCCAAGTTCGGCTATAATTTATATTTGTAACATTATATACATGAATATTTGTTATATCTGGTGTTATTATTATAAATTCCTATGGCATTTTATTTCATGCATGAGACATTTAGTTTTTATACCGCATTGAAATGAAATGTAAAGCTGAATTTAATTAAACTCAGTAAGATTCAAAATAATCAAATAATTAAAACTTAAGTATTTTCTTATGTACATACTTTATTTAAACGTATACACTTTAATATATACTATACGTAATGTACTAATAATATTATTTTAATAATTTGCATATGTTTTTTCCAACTTATTATTCTTTTGTTCCGTTTACAAACAACTTTGTTTTGCTGATGATGTAGCATTACTCCACAAAGGCCTTGTAAAAATTGTATTTTATTTGTAAAATTTTAAGTTGTAACAAAGTGAATAATATAAACTAAACAATAGTTAGAAATAAAATTTTATTATATGAAAATGTTACACTAAAAAAAATGTTATTGCTAACTAAGCCATAAGATAGCAAAGACATATAATTTCTGAAATATTACATTTTCAAAAGTGTTAAATTGTTAATATTTTTATAAAAAATGTAAGGTAAGGTATTTTACGGATATATAACGAGTAAAATAAACATTGAGAATAAACCAAAACTGTCTAAGTTAGTTTAACAGAACAGTTATCATTATTTTGAAAATGCACCAAAATGGCTAGAAATGTCCATCCAATTAAAGTAATAAGTAAGTATATTTGTAATAACTGATAATAAGTTAACTTTTATCATATACTGTAGTTAGTTTCGATCATTTAGTGTGTCAAAATAATAATATTTCATTTCTAAATAGGTATAAATAGTGGAAAAGTAAATAATTCAACTTAATTAAGCATTTAATAATATTTTTGATCCACAAATGAAAATGTTCACATGCCATTAATTTGAGTGAAATGTAATTTAATTCAGTGGATTTCCGTGACGTTATATTTCAACGTTTTGAAAGTAAGATATGTCATTAATAATATTGCTTGACAGTTCAGATTAAATAGGGCAACATTGGAAATTATATTTTAATAAAATCCAGACAACTAAAATCGACTTGGATTCTTATTTTTCTGCTCTGCTAATATTGTTTCCCCCATAGAACCACTAAAAATATTAAACAAAAACCTTTCATTCATTCATAAGAACATTTGACTTTTAATCAGATATCGAATAAGAGAGGGAGTGGAAAAAAGGAGGGAGAGAGAATGCACGAAAGTGGGGGGGAGGGGAAGAGGGACAGTAAGAGGGGGGAGAGAGATATAGCGAAAGTGGGGAGGAAGTAAAAAGGAAGGGTAAGAGGTGGGTTAGAGATAGCCAAATGGGGGAGGGGAAAGGGAGGGTAAGAGGGGGGAGAGTGAGTGCACGAAAGTGGGGGAGGGAAATAGGGACGGTAAGAGGGGGAGAGAGAGTTAGCGAAAGTGGGGGGAGGGAAAGAGGGAGGGTAAGATGGAGGATAGAGATAGCCAAATGGGGGGAGGGGAAAGGGAGGGTAAGAGGGGGTGAGAGTGGGAGGGAAGGAGAGTTAATACGAGAATAAACTAACGATTAACAATACTAAAATAGTGTCAAAATACATTCAATTCCTTTACGAAGGTTTAAAGGTCAACAAATTTACCTGGAGTAAGTCAAAATACAATCTCAAAGTTAAAAAAAACGATTACTTATCTGATTAAAAGTTAGGTAAACAACTTTCTAAGTTTCTTCTTCTCCTCTCACTTGCATACTATCTCTTTACTTTTGATAAATCAGAGTATCGCGCGTAAAACTTCAAAACTTTGCAGATTACGAAATTTACTTTGAGCTATTTTAAATATCTTGAGGTTTATTTTTCATACTAACAAGTTTTCTTAGGCCGTAGTTGCAGTTTAGTATTTTATCTTATCTGTTTTGATTTGAATCACTAATCATAAACATTATTATTTTCCACGAGTAGCCTATATTTATCCAAAAATTAATCCAACAACTTTTCAAATTAGCAATTTATTGTGTATACTATTTCATACTATACTGAATATTACAGTTATTATATACTCTGAAAAGGTAACAATCTCCATCGTATAAATTTGCTGAAATTGTAGATTTGATCAAGAAAAGTGTATATAACAATTATGAAGTTTTACAAAAACAATTATCCAGATGCTTTCTTGTTTTAGTTAATTGCCTTTTAATATAGTACACTTATTTTAAACATCTATAAAAATTATAAAAAAGTCGTGTTTATAAAAAATTTAGACGCAAATAGCAAACTTTAAGATAATTATTATGATTGTTGTATTTAAGCACTCATACTTACTAGAAAGCCTTATAATAGGAACCAATACAGCCTTGTGTGTACTTTTAGTAGAAACATTTTTAGAAAAGGTAAATAATTAAAATCATTGAATTTGAAATGGGAAATTACTGAACAGTAATTCTAAACGTTGCGTTGGTAGAACAGTAAAGGCCAAATATTGAATAAACTGTAGCCAAGAGTAACACATAGCTCTGGGACCAATTTATATTAAAATGGAACTACACGAACCCTGCAAAAGTTAAATTTATACCATATCATTAATTATAAAAGTTTTTATAAATTGTTATTGTTCGTTGTTTCCATTAATATCTCCCCATGGCGGTGTGACACTAACACACAACAATTGATTTCAATTCACTCCAGTTAAAATATTTAATACGACGTTGCCCTTTAGGTAATTAATTCGTAATGTACTGTGTATGGTTTTAGTTCGAGTTTTATTTATTATTTTGACTTAAAATTATCTAATGTGCTATCATTATATAATTTAACTATGTGATATGAAGATTTGTTTTACCTAGCTTCTGGAAAATGTGTTCAATTTTTATTATGTCCGTATGTAGCATGTCAGTCCTAATTGCAAAAAGATTATAGCATTACTGAAGGTGTTACTGAAGCATTACTGAAGCAAGAAAGAAAAACTTTTTTTGCTTGTAAAACTAAACTTTATAAGCAGATATTTAATATAAAAATTACGGTTAAAATAAGTCCTGAAAAAAATCGTAAAGTAGCATAAATAAAAATTATACTTTTTAAGAGATTAAAGACAACATTAAATTGTTTATATTGTTGATATTCCTTAACGACAATCTGTTTAGAAGGTTTTAAAATCTAATTTTGAAATCTGTTTCAATGAAACAATAACATTTCGATGTTATAGAATTTTTATTGTACGTCATATATAGTTTATCCGAGGATCGTAGTCGGCGTTTCCATGGTCTTGTCACGTAAATTAATCATATAATTTAGTTTAAAAAAAATTATAATCAACATAGTAAAGGTATTGTTTCAACACTCATTTCTTGAATAATTTTGTTCTTTCACTACTTATTTAAAGAAAAAAATCATTCTTTCAATGATTTTACAAATACATTTAAATGCAATTATCCGAATATGTCATGCCTCTTGTTTAATGTCTGATGATGCAATACTCCTGAGCGTCCAACAAATAAAATTAGATTGAAACAAGAGGAATTCCCAATAAGAAACAGAGGTTTGCATTTCAAGATTATATTGGCTTGTGAGTACTGAGTTTCATTGGACATTTGTCCTATATGAAACATACATCAGTGTTTATAGGGACGCTTTAGACTGATGTAAACAGCTGGGACATACAACCCATAAAATAATGTCTGTTTAATTTCCTATTTCTATAAGCAGAATGTATTTATACTATTATATAAAATAACCTCCTCCAATATAATTTTATTAAGATATTTTAGGGTAAACTTTAAATTTACAAAGTCTAAAAATAATCATGTTTTAAAAATAGTTTTATATTAATTTTACTAAGCAATTATGAGACGCCGACACAACCTTGTGCGTATTCAACACGCGTGTAATACAATGATTACAGAGTGTTGATGCCATGTAGTATGGTAGACTAAAAAAGAAATAACGGAACTGTTAATAAAACAGGTGCAACGGTGCTGAGCCACTCGCCCACCCATAAACGTAAAGTGGCACTGATCACTCGCCCACCCATACACGTGCAGTGGTACTGATCACCCGCCCATCCATACAAGTACTGTGGTATTGGTACAAGGTCTTTTTACAAACTAAGGTCGAACGCTCCTTTAAAAATTTGTTTATTAATAGCCCAATAGCCATGCCAACTAAGACACCTACAGCTTTACGTGGAATCCGAACATCGTGGTATAAGTCTGATTTTTAGATAATGTCAGGCCTGATACTTCGTTATCTTCCCTACACAACATCTAAACCTTAGCGATTACTCAATATAGACACCCAAGACTTCTCTAGTAATGTCCACGTCGATGGCAACCATTGAGAGTTGACGCTGTTTCAGTATTAAGATTACTGAACAAAGAACCTATTGGCTACCATATATACAAAATTTTATTATTTTAGAAGCTTAAAGACTTAGTTTCACGTAGACTTAGCAGGGAATTGTCTGTAAAATGGTTGAAATTACCTTCTTAAAAAAGTCCTACTGTCGGATTTTAAAAAGCAATGTACTCGAGTTTAAACCAATGCTACAAAATAAGTACTCATTCGATTGCGTTGTACACCAAAATTTAGCTTATTTAATTTTGCGTATTTTCATATAACTTACATATTTTGTGAAGGCTTTAAGAATTTTTTATAGCAGGTAGGATACAAAAAATATAAATAAATGAAAACACGAAATGTTAACACTTTTGGAGTAAAACTCAACTTTAAACATTTATAAAACAAAAAGTACTAAAAATAAGTCAGTGAAACTTTAACCAAATTTGAATAAGGTTGTTGTTTGTAGTCTGTCCGAATTCTAGAATTTGTACAAATTGTAAAATTGTACTCTTTTACAAAATGTTACGTTGTTATTTTTTTAACCCCTTGCAGTCTTCAAAATGGCTGATCATACAAACTTCTAAAACGATTGAAAAATAAAGTAAGATTATATAACGGCAAGTGCAATAAAAAAATTTTTCGATTTTATATTACATAAAATTCAACAAACGTCGATGTGCCGTAATACGTGCGGCCGACCTGCCATCGGACGCGGTGTTGCCACGTCATGCAGCTGTACTTCCACCCCATATTAGAGGACTTATTAATTATGAATGACAGGTAGACCTGTTATAGCTAAAGGCTGATGAATCTCTCACAGTTACTAGAAATGTGATAAGTACACCTTGCAAATTACCAATATAATAGATGGCTCTCATTTTCACGTTATATTCAGTTTGTTGCATGTGAAATTTACATAATTGTAAATCCTGTAAATATTACTTTTTAATTTGACAATCTTTTTAGAGCTATAGCATTTTTAAACCTGCCATTGGAGGTCCAAAGCCCTCATGACAAAAAGTGATTAAAACATGGTTTATATTTAGATAGAAAACATGATTGATACTTTTATAACATGATAGATTTATATAACAGTTCAATAGTTCCACAGTAATAAACCTTTCATGCACTGTTTAAACACTTCCAGGCGCATGATTCGGCAACGCCGAAATGTTCAGTTGAAACTACTTTTGTAGTGCTGCCCGAGGGGATTTGCTTATATATGAGCGCACATCGACGTCTGTTGAATTATCATGTGATATAAAATCGCAGATTTTTTTTATCACACTTACCATTTTATATTTTTTATTTTTTTTAATCCGGTATTTTTGAACCATTTTGGAACTTTGTACGATCAACCATTTTTAAGATTGCAAGGGGTTACAAAAACTACAACAGAACATCAAAATATGCCTCAGGAATGTTTCGATGAGTGATATAATCGTGACAAGTAAATAAATATTCCAACCAGAGGTATTTCTGCTATGAATGTGTCATTTAACTGCCAATACACATCAAGCCATGTTTGTATATTTAGAGTATATGGTATTCCAGTAAAAGTGAGTCTTATTTGAAGTGCGTGGTTGAGTTCCTCAAAGGTTGAGTGCTTTGTTGCATTTCGAATATGTTGAACTTTTCACATTCTGAAGGTTTGTATAAATGACGTGAAAATCTCGGACGTCTTTTGGAGTAGAATATGAATGAATAATGGTATGAGGTCCCATCGAGATGGTAAACAAGGGAAGGCTGTCAAACCATGTCAAGAGCTGTACACCGAGACTGCAAAATAATGAGCACAACACTGAAAACGCCTTCTGTAGTGCCTTCATTTCGTTAACGTCAATATGACTACTGTACTTGTATTGCATACATTAATCCAGAAGGCGCCTGTTACTTGTTGGTAGAACGCAATACTTACGTGTTTTAGGCACAGCACTACTGACACTGAAGAAGCACAATAATATGCGCATTTGTTCTTATTGTGCAAAAATTATGTTATTTAAATATCAAATCCTTGAGTTTTCTTAAATATTATCTCTATAAAAGAGAAAGCCCTCACTCATTCATCCTCATTCTCCCATCTCCCGTAATCCTACACAGCTGATTTTTGGAACAAACGATCGTTGTACGCTAAATAGGAAAACTGAAGTATTTTATTCTTGATAAATAATCCTAACGGGTAGAAAATGCCTACAAATGATTGTTATATAAGGATAACACGTGTTGATTTGTAGTAAATTATAGTAATAACAGCTCTTTTGTAAATAAATAAATATATTTAAATTGTATGTTTAACATTTTATCATATTGATGCAATAACTACAGTTTACAATCAATTAATTACCCATTTTCTATATATTTCTTCTCTATACAATTACGTGTAAAATATATTTGGGATATTTACAATATTGAGATAACCGTGTTGAAATTTCCCCTAAAGTTATAGGGTTTTCTGGACCAACCAACTTTATTGTCTACAAGAATGGCAGCAGGTTGAACTTTTATATTGACGTAATGGTTTAGAAGGGACCACGGGGAAGGGGTATGAAGCGTAGAGAGTAACGTCGTAATGAAGAAAGGGCTGTCGGCTAGTTTATAATATTTTTGAAAAAAACATTATCTAGAAAATAAAAAAGGTATTAAAAAATGTATATATATATATATACATATATACATTTTTTAATACCTTTTTTATTTTCTAGAGAATGTTTTTTTTATTTTTTTAATAAAACCTAGTTAATAAAACCTATTTGGTACATCAACGCTTTTTATATATTAACACATTTTTAAATTGATTTATGACTCTTTTTAGTATACATTAGAGAACTAGGAAAGATTCTGATACTACATTTCAAACATTACTTATATAGAAAACGTCACTTAAACGTTTACAATGTACAAAATTCAAATAAGATCTGTATATGAATTAATTATGAGCAAGCATTACGAGGCGTCGAATCTTCTCAAGTGAAATGTGGTTGTATTGAATTTTAACAATTGTTGAAGAATTGTTAAATGTAGGAATGTAGGAATGTAGGAACAAAATAAAGAAATATAAATACATTGTTATATGTTGTTACAACAAACTTTTTCCAAAAAAGTGAGATGGAATTGTTTTGGTTGTAAAGAGAAAGTCATTTTTTAATAAATTCCACAAATTTTAATTTTTAACAATAGCGCTTTCGCCGGTTAAGGCATCTTCAGTTGTAATAAAGTTTAAACAGAAAACATATGTGTAATTTTTTACCTTTAGTAGAAGAAGAAATACTATCGAAAATTACAAACTCTAAACCATATTTTAATTCATAATAATTCTTATCCAACTTAGCCACTTAAATTTAATTTAACTAGTATTTAATGTTTTACATGTGATTTTTTTGTTATTTTTTATTCACATATGTTTTCTGTTTAAACTTTATTACAACTGAAGATGCCTTAACCAGCGAAAGCGCTATTGTTAAAAATTAAAATTTGTGGAATTTATTAAAAAATTACTTTCTCTTTACAACAAAAGCTACCTGATATTTCAGTAAAATCTCTCTTAGCTGGAGAAAACCGCTACCTCAGTGTAAAATTCTTCTATGAAACGTTGAAGAAAAGTACATGAAATTTGATATTTATAAGTAAATTTAGGTTGGTTTCAGGCCTGAAAAAAATTTCAAATTTTCCTAGAAGCTAAAAAGTACTACATATATTTTTTGTTCTGTGTATTCTACATTTGTCTTCCAGTTTAAAAATATACACTGATAAGAACTGCTGATATGTTTACATAGAATATGTCAATCTAACTACAATTTGTGGTTAGTCAATATTTGGTCGTTAATCTCTGAAACAAAAACACAATGTTTAACACGACTACTATTTAGAACGGCAGTATATTTTGTAGTAATGACAATATCGGCTTGTTTTCATAAAAAAAATCTTAAGCGCCATACCATATACGCTATTATCACTGATAATACATAAATTACAAGAAATTATCATAATCACTCTAAAATTGTTGTTTTAAGACTTTTCGGCATTGGATTGTTCATCATTAGTAGACAATTATTGGAGATCTCCAATGCTTCAAGTGTTTAAGGAAAAACACAACGTTTCGAAAAGTAAAAGAAGTTCCTCTCATCTTCAGCTGATACGTACCTCCTTAGTCTACATTACAACTAGTTTTTCCTCCTTAAACTCAGAGTTATTTGAGAAAACCCATGCCAGTGGACTACGGTTGCTGTTAATAAAATCACGTGTTCTTAAAAACTACTACACATAATACAATTTCGGGAAAATATAAAACAATATGAAATATAAAAGAAATGCAAAATATGATAATGTACAAAGAACCGTTAATTAATTAGAAAATATTTTCAACTTATCATTTCATCTTACAACTCAACCAACCCCCATGGGGGAGTTGCATAATCCAACACTGGAGTTATGTGGAAACTAGGGGGGGGGGGCTAGTTTCCTAAAACCACTATACACACAAGAGGAACTCACCACGAACGTCAAAGACGAACTGCTACATTGTAAATATAGGTTGAGGCAGTAAATAACACCTGAATAAGACCTTTTTGCTATATTTCTCGAAACGTTATGTTTGTTCCTTGAAGCATTCTCCGATAATTGTCTACCACCAACTCTAAAATATTTTATTTTCAATTTACGAAACCATGTATTTTAACACGTTCAAAATGTTATCAGAATAATATAAAAGCATATAATTATTGTATCCATAGAGTTAATTGTTTATTATTTACATATTTTTGGCAATCTCAATTATTGAGCAAGACAGTAAAAAAAAAAAAGTATAAATGTATATTGAAACTATAAAACAATGTACAGCCACAAAAAGCAATAAAGAAGATGTTATGATATCCTGTTATTACAATCTTTTAATTTTACAATAAAGGAGTAACGATTTTCTATTAGTTTTATCAAAACATGTTGTGTATATATGTTAATTTCAGACAGTATTTAGAATTTAACTTAGATTTAATTAACTAACGCAACTAGAATCTACAGTTTCCGGTGACAACCGCATCAAGGTACTATCTACAATATGTACAACTATGTACCACCCGCTCTAGTGGAGTATCAGAGAAACCACTGAGGATGCCACATCACAGTATGGGCGAAACGTCTGGTCATCTTGTAAATATTGTAGATAGTACCTTGACGCGGTTGTCACCGGAAACTGTAGATTCTAGTTATGACACCGGCCGCTTAAGCCTAAGTTCTAAGATTAACTAACTCAACATTAAAACTCTGATTTAGATTAGTTTGTATTCAAAATTATTTTCTCCAAGATTATCATGGATTATTTCGAAACAAGATTATTCTCATGGATTATTTCGAAACATATCAAAATAATCTATTTCTGGTCTACCATTACATTTGATTATATACCAGTTAGTTACGTAAGCCTACAAGTGACCCCGACCATTCTTAGTTATTGCCACACTAAAGTTAGTAATAATGGCGACAGCCTGTTCATGAACCAGTTAAGGCGTTCATATTAGATAAAACAATTCACCTTGGCTGTTAAATTTGTCTTGGAATAGCCTTTTTCCTGTCTTCATCTGTTCCATTTGTATTTTGTTTTTAATAACTACTTTTATCATATTTAATTTGTTACTGTAATGTTTAAATATCAGGCTCCCATAAATGTTCCTTTTGTAATATCACATGATTCTTTACTACATCAATAATTAGGAAAGTAGTGATGAATCCGCCCACTATCCAAACACGAAAAGTAGTGATAAAAATAATAAATAGAAAATAAATAAAACAGCATGGAAATTTGTTTATTTGCAAAATATATATATTTTTTTTCATGACGAGCCTTTCTTACTTGTAACTTAACTTATAATAGCATTACAGTATTTTTAGAAAATAAAATACGTTATAAGTGGAAATATAAGTAAATAATATCTCTAAGTGACCATTTAAACAATAAATCATAACCACATCAAATTTCCCGAACATCTAAAACCCCTAATCTAAGTACCAAGTCTCACTTTAGGAGTAGTAATTCTAAATTTAAACATTCACCTATACCTATTTATTTATTTTTACAATGCTGTACAACAGCCAAAGCAAATCACATCACAGCATCAAAAGAAAATACAATAAATAGGTTGAATACTTAGCGTAGATGAGTGGGTGTAATCATCGTTACTAACTAAATTGATCGTTCTTTAGGAATAGTAATTTATTAGTCACCCAATAAAAAAGGTAAAAGAGAGAACTGAAATTACCATGAAATCCAAACCACGTGGTCTGGGACCTAATCCGTTAATTCACTGACACTATTATTTCCGTTACTTCACTACCACTATTTTTTTGTATCGCAACTATGGTTAGATTAGGTTAGGATAGATCAGGCTATGTTAGGTTAGGTTAGGTGCTACTAAAGTTGATCATAAACTGGTAAATCCAATGACTGACTTACCATCGAATTAGTTAGCAGCGGTCTCCGTGTGTTAGTTCTTGGAAATCGTTAAGTTAAGGCCAGCGATATTGGATTCCTAGCGGATAAGGAATACGACAATGGACGTAAAAAGTATTGGGGAACAGTTTTTAGAGCAATAGAATATTTATTAAATGGAAGTGAATTAACGAAAAGAAATAGTGGTAATGAATTATCGGAAAAGGTCCTTAGTCTGATTTTCGTTAAACTGACAGCCTGATACTTAGTTCTCTTACCTGGCAAAACACCCGAAACGTGGATTTAATTCAACATTGACACAGACTTCTAAAAAATTGTTCACATAGTTGGTAACCATTGAGCGGACGCCATACCGGAGTTCAGAGGGTGAGGCGATGCCTGTCACCTACAATACTCATAACATTTAATCCCAAAGCTGCTGAATTAAATCACTACTTTAAAGCGATGGCTGTAATAATAATAGCCTACATAATAAGTAAAATGTAATTCATTTCACAGTGGAAGATAATAGCACGAATAAAAATGTGTTCGGAAATAGAATAACATTCCAGCTTAAGAATTAGCACTTTTAAAAGACAAAACTAACGAACTCTACAAGAGCTCTGGGCTATAGTCTCGTAGTTGGAGTTTCGCCAAGACTTCCAATCTTCATAACGAGATTTAGCAACAAAATAAGCAAACTTAGGATTGCACTAGTCAACTTATCCTTGTACTACGTGGCTTGAATACTACTGCGTCTTTAATTAACTTTGTCATTACTTTTGTTATTCTAAATTAAATATTTTCTGGATGAAAACAAAACATTACATTGAACATTTTCAATTTTCTGTTTATGCTAAATTGATAAATTTGAATAGTAATATTATTAATTGTTATAATGTTACAAAATACATTTACCGATTCATCCCTTGATTTTTAATTGATTAAAACACATACTGGGTGTTTAATGTGGCTTAATAAATATGTGTATTGTAAATAAATTGAAGTCTGTTAATAAAAATGATAAATTGATATATTAATATTCGACAAATTTAAATTAATACCGTAACGATGTATAAAGTCAAAGAAAAATTCACTTTCTGTTATAACTTACAAATAAATTTTAAATGCTTTACTATCACAGGTAAAATTAAAAAAAATTGCTTAATTTAATAACTCATTATTTATGTCATGCAAATTTCTAAAGTCCTTTATTGACTAATGTATATTTTTACTGAGCTATTCATTATTAATTAAAGACGCCGATCGTCAAGATTTGGGCGAATATGACGGTCGAATGAGTGTAGAAGAACGAGTGTAGTCATTGTTGCTAAGGTCGACTGTTCCTCAGAAATAGCTATTTAATAATAGCCCAATAGCCAAGACAATTTAGGGATACTAATAATAATAACAGTAACATGCTATGTGAGAATATTGATTTTATAGATACACAGTGTCAAATACAGCTGAAATATTAAAATCATATCAACAGATATTTTACAAGCTTAAAAATACATTTTTTGTTAAAGTGAGGAAAATATGAATATGCAATAAAATTAGACATGTATGATTACAAAATAAATAAACATTCATTTATTAACTGAAATTCAAGGGTCTGATAAATCCAGATGTATACATAAGAAGACAATAGTTAGGTAAACAGCCTTGATTTTATCCATATTAGCATTCAGTTACGGTCTAACAATAAGGTTCTGGTTCATAATAATAAGGTAATTCCAATATTTTGCTAGTCAGCAGAAGGGTATTATTTATAAAGTAAGTTACCACTATAATTCAGAATTTCCAGATGGGTATATTAGAATAATCCTGAACCCATACTGGAAAATTATAATAAATCACCAAAATTATCGAACTTTCTGAGAGCTTCCAGATTGGCTCATAAACTGGCGTCTTTTGCCACACTCCGGCGCAAAGGAAGAGTAGTGGAATTCTCAATTATTGGCTTGATCACTGAAAATTCAATCCAGTGCAGGTGAATTAAATTTGAAACTGTATAGCCTTTTCTACGTACGTATAAGGAGAACAAGAGGGGATTTAATGCAAGACATATCAAATTTTTGAGGCCTGACACTATTCTGAGGCAGTAATAACCATCAGCATAAGATGGGCAATTATGATTATGTACTTTCAGTTCCATTGCAATCAAATAAATATTAATATAAAAGAGAAAACAAAAGATATTACTTTTATTATTAATATCTTTAATGTTCTAGCATTAATATACTTATTTTTTGGAATAATTGTTTCTCTAGTCACTGTTCAACTTGGGAAGTAAAGCTGTTGCAATTTTATGTACTCTTCTAATAACTTTTATTGAACATAAAAGTTATGAGTACGATATAAGTAACCCATCCTTATCCAATAGGGAAGAGACTTTTTTTGTTAGTATCATTTGTAAAAGATTCAAGGTAAACTTAATATAATGGACCTGATGTTACGGCGTAATAAGTTGTCTTAAAGTATATCACACCTTACAAGAAAACACATAAGAAACTATGACATTGAGAGGGCTAAAATATGTCACACCTTACAAGAAAAACACATAAGAAACTATGACATTGAGAGGGCTAAAATATGTCACACCTTACAAGAAAAACACATAAGAAACTATGACATTAAGAGGGCTAAAATATGTCACACCTTACAAGAAAAACACATAAGAAACTATGACAATGAGAGGGCTAAAATATATCACACCTTACAAGAAAACCACATAAGAAACTATGACATTGAGAGGGCTAAAATATGTCACACCTTACAAGAAACCCACTTTAGAAACTATGACATTGAGAGGGCTAAAATATGTCACACCTTACAAGAAAAACACATAAGAAACTATGACATTGAGAGGGCTAAAATATATCACACCTTACAAGAAAACCACATAAGAAACTATGACATTGAGAGTTGCTGAAATTGTCACACCTTACAATAAAACCACATAAGAACTATGACATGAAGAGGGCTAAAATATATCACACCTTACAAGAAAACCACATAAGAAATTATGACATTGAGAGGGCTGAAATTGTCACACCTTACAAGAAAACCACATAAGAAACTATGACATGAAGAGGGCTAAAATATGTCACACCTTACAAGAAAAACATATAAGAAACTATGACATTGAGAGAGCTAAAATATGTCACACCTTACAAGAAAACCACATAAGAAACTATAACATTGAGAGGGCTAAAATATATCACACCTTACAAGATAACCACATTAGAAACTATGACATTGAGAGGGATAAAATATGTCACACCTTACAAGAAAACCACATAAGAAATTATGACATTGAGAGGGCTGAAATTGTCACACCTTACAAGAAAACCACATAAGAAACTACGACATGAAGAGGGCTAAAATATGTCACACCTTACAAGAAAACCATATGAGAAACTAGGACATTGAGAGAGCTAAAATAACGCACAATGTCATATTTTTTTTGAGAGAGATTATGGATAAGGTCCAACGGCGGTTCTTAAAACTTGTAGGTGTGAGACTTAGATTTGAATATTGAGAATTATCTGTGCAATATGTTTTTCACTTTTGGACCCTCCTTTCCTTGAATCAAGGCGCTTCAATCAGGATATGCTGTTCATACCCAAGCTGGTCAATGGAATCTCCGACTGCCCTGATCGCCTGGTGAGAATTCACTTCAGAGTACCTTCTAGCACAATATCTAAAGCCCTCTTTGCAAAACCCTCTGTAACTACCTCCTACGCCGCAAATAGTCCCATGGTACGAATTCAGCATATGGGTGACATGCTTCCAGACCACATTGACTTTTTCTGCTCATCAAATGCATCTTTTAAATCCTCACATCGATTTCTACATCAATAATTTCCCCATCATAAGTTCTGTGCTGAATTGTGCCCATTTTAGCAATTTCCATTACTATTGTCCTTCTTGTTTATTATATCTGATTTCATATTTATTTATATTTTCTATCAATGTTATATAACAATTAGAATATGTATGTAATACTTTTACTGTTTTTGTAATTAAATGACTATGCCGTTGTAAGACAATAAACAATGTCTACTTACACTAATTATGCAATTGTATAAACGTGTTTTAATCATTATTCGGGGTGTTAACCCTTCCGGAAACTACCCGGTCCTAGTGGCGAGAACGACACTTTACTGAGATTTCTACAAAAATCTGTAAAATTATTTTTTTACACATAATATCAGATTACATAATCGAAATAAACATATAATATCAACAATTAATTTCAAATAAATTCATCCCTCATCTTGGTCCTTATAAATACAGCTCGTTATGTGATTTATGAACCATTCTTGATTGTTTGATAATGAGCCGACATAGAAGCCTATACTTTATCCTAATATAAGGAAGTTCGTTTATCACTATTCACATGGTGCCGGAAAAATAAGATCTTTACTTTTACTTTAATAACTGAATTAAATATTATATAGAAAAAATAAAAACTCCACGATACTAAGCAATACCAGTTTAAACTTTATTCATTATATACAAAATTGTTCATATGAATAATAGTAAAACGTTATTGTTTGAAAGTTATTACTTGGCATTGGATTGTTCATGTTTGTTAGAACATTATTGGAGATGTTCAATACTTCTAGTGTTTTAAGGAACAAACACAATGTTTCCACAGATAAATTACTAAGGGTTAAGGGGAAAACTAGTTGTAAATGTAGGCTAAGGTAGTAAGTAACACCTGAAGACGACAGGAGTTTTTATTTTGTTCGAAAATGTGTGTGTTTCCTTAAAACACATGAAGCATTGGAAGTATCCAATAATTTTCTACCAATCATACCTAGTTGTTTATTAAAAAAAACATAATTTTAATGTTTGGTTAGTGATAATTTTATCCTTGAAACAACAAAAAAATTATATATTTAAGGTTGCCTACTAGGCATCTAAACAGGAGGGCCACTAACCCAAAACATAACTCCTTAATTAATTTATAGCTTCTGCGTTTTTCCAAAATATTTAATGCTTCAAACTTAATGTTAAAATGTTAGAATTCACTCAAGAATTGTTAAATGTTTTCAAAAGTAATTTAAAATAAGTATTTTTTTTAATTTGACATTCAGATTTCTTTAACCAGAATTCCGTAATAATTTATATACTATGAACAATTAACTATGCAAATGGATAGACCAGCGACCAAGTGGTGTTGTGAATGAATTAAAACGATGTATTTCTTTCCCAAGAGAGTTTCTTGGTATTTAGTGGTAGAGGAGGAGCGGGATAATGACGCTGAGACGAGACGTGAAGCAGAATCTCTAATGTGTTTCTTAGCTCTGTAAGAAGTACAATAATTGTCTTAAGCCTTGAAACTGCCAGACGTCAGCTGAGCGTATATGACATGGACATTTTTTATAATTATCTTTTAGTAATACAAATATAATGTGTAGTTAGGTTGCCTGTACAACAAATTACGTTATTAAGTATATTTTAGAATGATAAAAAAGTAAGTTTTAAAGTAAGTTGGTAAATGTTGTAATTTCAACTTAATTTTAAAATTCTTAGCGAACTGTCTCTTCGTATGTGAGTGGCCCCACCCATTCTTATAGACGTACATGAGTCATAGTGTTGATATATTATCGTATACCTTGAACAATAGTAACCCATGAAGCCAACACACGTGTTCATTACTCTGGTTGACTACTCGCCAATACTACAAAGAGTGTTTTAAAGCCCAAACTGAGAACAACTGTTATTTCCACCTGAGGTTATATTCAGGAAACACACAATAAAATTATACTTATTCTATTTATTGTCACTAAACTAAATCTTCATAGTGAGTCAAGAACTGTGTTTAGTCGGATCAGACAAGGACAATTTGTGTAACTTATCGTTCTGTATCGCAGATTGATAGAGCTATCTCTCCGAGGACACAGAGTGGTTTGAGAACCATGTGTATATCGAAACAGACAATGTCAATTTGTGTAACGTACCGTTCTGTATGGCAGATTGATGGAGCTATGTCTCAGAGAAGACAGAGTGTGTCCAGAACCGTGTCTATGTCGAGTCAGACAATGTCAATTTGCGTAAATTATCGTTCTGTATGACAGATTGATGGAGCTATCTCTCAGAGGAGACAGAGTGCGTCCAGAATCGTGTCTATGTCAGGTCGGACAATGTCAATTTGTTTAACGTATCATTCTGTATCGCAGATTGATAGAGCTATCTCTCCGAGCACACAGTGGGTTGAGAACAGTGTGTATTTCGAAACAGACAATGTCAATTTGTGTAACGTATCGTTCTGTATCACAGATTGATAGAGCTATCTCTCCGAGCACACAGTGGGTTGAGAACAGTGTTTATATCGAAACAGACAATGTCAATTTGTGTAACGTATCGTTCTGTATCGCAGATTGATAGAGCTATCTCTCCGAGCACACAGTGGGTTGAGACCAGTGTGTATATCGAAACAGACAATGTCAATTTGTGTAACGTATCGTTCTGTATCGCAGATTGATAGAGCTATCTCTCCTAGCACACAGTGGGTTGAGAACAGTGTGTATATCGAAACAGACAATGTCAATTTGTGTAACGTATCGTTCTGTATCGCAGATTGATAGAGCTATCTCTCCGAGCACACAGTGGGTTGAGACCAGTGTGTATATCGAAACAGACAATGTCAATTTGTGTAACGTATCGTTCTGTATGGGAGATTGATAGAGCTATCTCTCCGAGCACACAATGAGTTGAGAACAGTGTGTATATCGAAACAGACAATGTCAATTTGTGTAACGTATCGTTCTGTATCGCAGATTGATAGAGCTATCTCTCCGAGCACACAGTGGGTTGAGACCAGTGTGTATATATCGAAACAGACAATGTCAATTTGTGTAACGTATCATTCTGTATCGCAGATTGATAGAGCTATCTCTCCGAGCACACAGTGGGTTGAGAACAGTGTGTACATTGAAACAGACAATGTCAATTTGTGTAACGTATCGTTCTGTATGGCAGATTGATGGAGCTATCTCTTAGAGGAGACAGAGTGTGTCCAGAACCGTGTCTATGTCGGGTCGGACAACGTCAATTTGTTTAACGTATCGTTCTGTATCGCAGATTGATAGAGCTATCACTCCGAGCACACAGTGGGTTGAGAACAGTGTGTATATCGAACACAGACAATTTCAATTTGTGTAACGTATCGTTCTTTATCGCAAATTGATGGAGCTATCTCTCCGAGGACCTTCACTATTTAATATCATTTTATTTTATCCTGAATTACCCAACATTGTGATAACAACCAAAGAAAAAGAATTCAAAAACGAGATTGTTACTGTTTATCATAAATAAATGTATCAATGTTATCCATCCTATATCAAGTGTTTTTAGGCTTAACTATCAAGTGTAAGTCCAATGGAAAAAAAGGAAAGTTAAGTATGGCATACCACAACAAAAATTATTTGTTATCAAATTAGAGTATAAATAAAAATATCAGCAATTTGCATTATAAACATATTGAACAATGTCAACCCATTTATAAATTGCCGGAATTCAATAAACATAAACTAGGTACGTTTATCAATTAAGTAAATTTAATAAAAAACCAGAAGGTCTGACTGTCAGATAAATAAACAACGATATTACGTAGGGTTTTATTAAACTAGTCTTATCTATCAGAAATAAATATTGTTTTCCTGAATATTAACCATCATCCTGTTTCGGTATATAATTTCCTTTCAAGAATCACAAACAAATGTTTAAAAATATTAAGTTAATTTTTTAACAATACAAAGTGTTTTTACATTACACCACATTTTTATAAAATGTAGAGAGCTTAAAAATTTACCAACAACACAATTCATAAAATAAATTACGAGATGGGTAAATACTAGGGATTATCATATATTATTATACATAGTATATATTGTGATTTAGCCTATAAGGAAATCGTGAATAAATGAAGAAGACAGAAGAGGAACGTGAACTAGGTCTCGTGTTTTTAAAACTCAAATTATTTCAAAATACACCTTTAGGAACTTGAAGGGAAATAAAAAATAAATTTTCAGATGATATAATTTTTATAAAGTATATATATATATTTATATATATATATATATATATATGTGTTTATATGTACAAATATTATTTTAAATATTACTTCATTATATTTTTTCTAAATAGAGAGATAACTATAAAAATTTACAAACAAACAAATTCATCAAATAAATATTAGGTAATTATACATATAGTTATATATAGTATATAATATTTGTTAAGTATATAAGGAAATAGTGAAATGAAGAAGACAGAAGAGGAATTTCTACAAGGTCACACATTTTACATCTTCAATACTTGGTCCAATTCTCCATCCTCATGAATTATTCATAGCCAGAGTGTCCCTTTACTGGTCTCCGTATGTTCTGATCTCTATTTCCTTTCAGGATATCCTCTTTATATATGAAATTACATAACCGTTCCTGGATTGGAGCTTAGTTTTTATCTCTATGTTATTAAGTGTATCTTATCTAAGGATTCATTGCATCGTAATATTTTGGTCCTCAATAAAAAAAAGCATGATTCTCTTAAAAATGTTTACCGACTTCAAAAGCACACACTAAATTACCTGTTAACAGGATATTTTTCATATCAAATCATAATATTTTATTTTACGGCAATATTATAATTAAAGACTATTTGTCCAAGCTCATATTGGTTGCAAAGCTATAATATCTTTCAAAATGACAATGTGTAATATCTCAGTGAAGATTCTAGTCTTGACAATTTTTTAAGTTTAGATAGTATAATAATATAAACGAAAAATCGAGCGTTATAAATTATCAGTTTACCAATTTTTTCAGAGAAGTAACTTGAAGAAATAGTTTTGTTACTACACGAGAAAGTTGAGGGCGTTCTGAATATTGTTATTATTGTGTACAGAAATTAAAAGAAAACCATTTGATAGATAATTTCTGTTTTACAACTCTAATTTTTTCTAAAAATTAAAATTGAATAACTGAAGTAAATTATACAAATTGAAAAAATTGTTACTGGTGAATGTTCCAATACCCTTGAGGATTATTAAAAACTTTCACAACCTTCATTTAATTTGTCTAGTGTATTATGCATAGAACAAAACAGAGGTCGATTTCTTACGGCCGTAGCGAAAGCCTCAGTGGCAGTTATAAATAGATCTTTATAAATCTGTAGTAAAAATCGTATTTATCCATAAGTATTTAGGGTAAATGAAGGTAGGGACTAACTATGTGAAGGCAGACTGGATACTGAGTACTCGAAACTCATTTAGGGACCTCTGTTTCTCTTTGGTTCCTGTGAATTCAAAATAACTGTAGTATTAAAATTTACTAACAAGCCTATCACGCACAAAATAAACAAACAAGTAAAACATTTATAATAACCCTACAAGAAAGACTATTTACACAGCGATTCTCATGGAGTAAGACATTTTAAACACCACAAAAGTGGTAATCGACTTGTAGGTACGATTAAAATGTTTGGAGGATTTGAGACACTCTCGAGTTAAAACATCACACTGCTGGGGCCGGATCGGCCTCTTGGTATTCCTCTTCAAAAGGTAAAAAGAAGAATTGACAGGTGGACCTCTGAGGAACACGATAGTAGATGGAGGACCGAGTCCGGGCTCAGGCAGTCTCGTGCTCTTATCCAAGGACCGGGTCGCAGGTACAGCGGAGATCTGCTGAGCTGTAACCGGGCCAAGGTGAGGGCGGTTACGGGTATGCTGACCGGACACAATCTTCTTAATAGACATATGAAGATTATGGGCCTAACAGAGGACTCCACATGTAGGCTCTGTGAGGAGGATGAGGAGAGCTCCATACACATCTTTTGTCATTGTGGAGCTCTCTCATCTCTTAGGTATAGGACTCTGGGTGCCGCTTTTATGGAACCAGAGGATATTAGAAGAGCTACACTCGGGGAGATCATGACCTTCATAAGGGGGACTGGTCTCTTGTGACACTGTCGCCAGTCTCGGGGCGCAGTGGGCTTGGCGACAGGACCACAACCCGGTGTATCTAATCTAATCTAATCTAAAACATCACACTTGACATCTAATGTTAACCAGCTAATAGCCAGATGGTAAACCAGTACTTATCATCTGTATTATCATACACAATAATTGTGTAGGAAAGAGAACTGAGTGGTTCAGATTCCACGTAAAGCTGTAGGTCCCTTAGTTGCCCTGGCTAGTGGACTATCAATAAATAGCTCTTTCTGAGGTACAGTCAACCTCAGCTAGTAACAATGAGTACACTCGTTCATATACACTTATCGCCACTCATATTCGCTCATATCTTGACGATCAGCGTCTTAATAATTATTATCTATTGAATGTCCCGAATTGACTTCAGAGCGCTCTTACAGCAAATGCTGCAACTACGAGGTGTTTGAGAATGCTAGGGGGCCAAGTTTCAGTTTTCTAAATGCATATATTTTATGACCTACTTGTTTTTATATTGTTAATTTGTATTATCTTCATGGACTGTTTTATTCTTTATATTGTCTTTTATATTTTGTTTCCTATTGTATATAGATTATTCTTATTGCATTATGTATATGTTGTTATAATGTATCATTGTTTAAACCAATGAGTATGCTTCTTCAAGCTGATTATAAATACTTCAAAAAGTGATTGTAGTATATCAAACTCATTACTCTTGGCAACACCGCACCTCAGTGCTCCACTAAAATGCGACTAAGCACACTCAAATCACACTGGTACATTCATTAAACTATTTATAAGAGTCAAAGTGAACATAGATGTAAGAACACTTACACAAGTGGTGTAAGGGGGAACTATGTTGGTATTTAATTGAGGAAAACCATTGCCATGACCTGGAATAGGATTAAATAGATCTGTAGGCCTACTCCTCTTTTTATTTTCCAATGCACATAACAAATTTTAATGGCTAAAATGAGCTAAAGAGCTGAATAACTTCATAAGTTATGAACAAGTTAGTTAAACTCTGGGATAAAACGTTTTCAGGGTGTCATTGAAACTACATTACTCCACTACTACTACAATACTTTGTAAGTACATGTATGGATGGGTGGGCGGGTCAGTATCACTGTACGTGTATGGGTGGGTGAGGGGGTCAATACCACTGTCCGTGTATGGGTGGGTGGATGGGTAACACTTGTACAAAAAGTCATTTAACTATTAGCTATATCTGGTATAATATAGCTTTAGGAATAATTCATAGCAAATTTAACAAAAAAATTAAGTTCTGTTTGCATCCAAATGTACATTTTGAGAAACACCGTGGATTGGAATGTTAGGCTGATGGTTTAGCATGTTTGTTTTAATTCTTTATTACAGTATGGTATATAATTGTCAGGAAACTCGTCAGAGTCGCTAGAATTTTGTATCAGAGGCCCTTAAGGGCCAAGATTCAAAAAATCTTTTGACCATAAGTCCTAAAATGGTTAGTTTGTTACTTGTTTGTTTTATTAATGTTAATTTTAACTACTGTGGGTTTCAGTGTTCAAATGTATGATATGTATCAATGTTAGGAGTTTTTACTATCTAAACCTAATACTAGATATATTATAATCTTCATAATGGCTATCCCTCCAATAATTTTACAATAAATTATTAAAAAAGTGCATAATTTTGCCCATACAAGTTATAAACAAGTGTAAAAATATATAACAAAACTTTGTTTATAGATATTCATTCCATACAAACGGAGGAACACGATTAGTGAGTACTAGTTATGAGACGATATACGATCAGTGCCGCTCTGACAATAGATAAATGTTTTGTCCATTATTTATGGATGAATTCATGTCTACAAACTAATTGGGATATTTATCAAGCATATCTAAATCTTACTATTATATAAAACTCTAGTGGTGTCTGTGTGTTTTTACTCAGTCATGCAAAAACTACGAAACCCAGTCATCTGAAATTTTGCGTGAATATTCTTAGGGTCTCTAGTTAACACATAGGCCTATGTTTATTTTGTAATTCCATCAGGAAACCACTCCACGGGTTCTAAGAAGTATCAATGCATCCGCTTTGGCAATGCCAATTTAACAACTAATTGTTTATAATAGTTTCATTAATCAGCTGTTGGAATAAATGAACAACTAACATAGTTCTGTACTGGAGCAAACCTAACCACAGATAGATAGATGTGCGTGCGCGCGTGTGTGTGTGCGCGCGCATGCGTGCGTGCGCGTGTGTGTGTGTGTTGCGCGCGCGCGCATACTAAATATTTCTACGAAATATCATTTAGGGGATTGAGGTCGGGGAGGGGGAAGGCCGCGGCCTTGATTGGAATGCGGAAAAATCGTCCCTAGGTTATCACATCGATGATTATCAGTCGTTTAAATGGCTTAAATGTATTTAAATGTCCGAAGCACTTTATTAAAATTATTACTCAGTTTATTATATCAGTAGCCCTAACTTGTGAACTAATTTGTGCATATTAAATTATGTGTACAATCACAGTAACTATATAAGACTGTACCATCTTCTTTCCATGACCACAACACACTTTTGCATTATACAGATGCCAGTAGGTACATGTTTTGTATTACTGAATGCAATTAGCACAATATAAATCAACGTAAACCCCGTACGAAGGACGGCCACTGTGATAGTTTACAATATGATTATATGTTACAAAAATGCAGCCTCTTAACTTTGAATAAGTCAAACACGCGACATTTCATACATATTTCAGCTCGTATTTAAAAAGCTGAAAAATGTAATTGCTTATCTGTCAAGTCTGTGGTTGTCAAAATTCATGCACAGAAAAAAAAAAAAAAATATTACATTAAAACATTGCAGAGCGGTAAACCAACTGAAACACAATATGCCTTGCAATGGTTAAATTAGATTTTCCTCTTTATTTGAGAGAGAATACAATTAATGTTACATTTTTGTTGAACAAAAGAACGTTTTTTTAAAGTAAACATTATGTGATAGTTTAGCTTGTGATATTTTTAAAATATTGAAATGGTATTAAACCAGTTCAAATTATAAATTTCGTTTGTTGAAAGTATTTACAAATAATTTCTATAAATACTAACCTGTACATCAGTTTTGAACGTCGTAATCTCAATAGTTCGAAAGTTAATTTATTTTGTAAAAAATAGAGAAATATATAGAAAACTATGCATCTTTGATGTTATGAATATTGCAATTTTTTTACCCTAGGGGCCATATTCTTTGGAGACGTAGTTTGAGAACACTCATTATACATGTATGCAAGTTATAATATTGGTCTAAAATATGATTGTTTATATTATTGTCATTATATTACTTATATATTTTATGATAAATCAAATACCATTTCCTCCTCAGTAACCTTCCCTTGGACACGAGTAGATATAACCATTCCGAGAACTTTGGTGAAGTTTCATGGTTGTGGTGGAGAACCTCACAAAAAATATGTTCAACAATAGGAGAATCTGTTTACATTCCTTGAGATACATATTGAGCTGATTAACGCATTTTAGGCTTTTTGTAATTGATTGGTTGTATGTTATGGATACGTTGCTTTTTGAGTTCAATACTCTATTGGAGTGATGCTGAAACGGCGCAGTTATCCTGTTTACATCTGTATGTACTGGTGTCCGACCTGAGAGCGATTTACATTTGTTCTATGCAATTTTAAAAGTTCTCATGGTATGGAGAATTTATCTTTGATAAAAATGAGTTGTACCCCTTCCATAAGTTATGATAATTTATAGTATTATACTTACTAAAATATTGAATGCAATAACTCTCAGAATAATGATGAGCAGTTAATACATAAAAATTGTTTAATAAAGTTATAATATAAAATGACAATTGAGCACCCTTAAACATTTTATTAAATCACCCAAAGTGTCTTAAAATGGCTTCATTTTGATCTCTTATTAAAATACTAGTAGAACTACCGATGGACAAACATGATTTCAATGAAGAATTAAAATAATCAAACAAATAGCAATGACTAATGGTTACAAACCTTTCACAATCGACAAAACATTACATAAAATAAAAATAAAAATAGAAACATTTGTCAAGAAGAACCAGAAAATAGAGCATTCATCTGTGTTCCCCACAACACCATACTTAATAAAGCAATTAGAAAACCCTTTAAAAAAGAAAAACTCAAAATTGGTTAAAAAAATAACAACGCATTTAATCTAATACAACAGAAATCCACCTCAAAATTACATAAAAACCAAGAAATATTTGACGAATCATGAATTTACAAAATTGAATGTTCATAATGCCCAAACTACTATATTGGACAAACACGACGATCATTTAAACGTAGATTTACATACAAGCTCTAAAATCAAACAACAGAACTTCAATGAAATCTTCTTCTGCAGAACACTTACTCAACAATAATCACAACTACAAAAATATGAAAACCAACATGAAAATTGTAAAATTCGGTTCAAAAAGCAAAAAACTAGATTCACAAGAAGAACTAGAAATTTATAAACACAACCAAGAAAATCCCAACAATTTAATCAACACCATGTTAATACTAAAAGAAACCCAATATTCGAAACATTATACATATAGAAACAACACACACAATGTCAACTAACCACCAAATCAGAATTATTTACCAATTTAACATATATTTTCTTTATAATAATTGTTTATTTCATTCTATTTGTTTTGTAACAATTTAGAAAGTAAACAACTATGAAGATGGCATAATTGCCGAAACCGGTCGGTGTTAATTTAATAAAATGTTTAAGGGTGCTCAATTGTCATTTTACATTATAAATTTATTATACATAGCAGCCCTAGGAATTACAACTTTTCTACTAATAAAAATTGTTATATATGTCAAGTGTAAGTTTAGCATACGATGAGCTAAAGAATATTTTAATTTAACGTTTTGATAATAAGTTAACATGGACATGAATGCCTGTACGTGAACATTCTTCAATGAGTTAAGTACCAACTATTAGATAAGTTGGGTATTTGAACCTTGGAAACATTACTAAGCAGACTGAATCCTTCTCCACTCAGCCACTACGCCGGCAAATATGAGAGACTTTAGTTTGTATGGTATCGAGAATAGTCCTTCACTAACAGCTTACACTTGTGATGCGATTAAAAGCAAATCCCGAATCAACAAGTTTGCCAGCTTGTGTTTGTTTTCAGCTCGACCCTCCAATATGTTTCCCGAAACTGTCAACAATAACATCTCCAACAAAGATTTGTCTTCACACTTTTCCCTGTTATTGTGTCAAAACCTTCAATTTGTATTTCTTTTCTTTATTACTTTATTTTTTATATTTAATTTATTTTTTCTTACGTCTGGATTTTTTAAAGGCATTCAATCATACTATACTAAATGAAAATCCTTATAATACAATACGTGAAGCTGTTTTTTTTTAACGCAACTCATCGGTTATTTATTGACCAATTTTAACGTTTGACGAACCAAACAAAGTTGACTTATTCGTATTTGTGCAATAAGGCCTTCATTTTTTAATATTTTTACTCCGAAGAGCATGGGAAGCCCTAGATGTAATTTTTTCAACATAAGAATAATATAGAGTGAGATTTAAATTATCAAAAAGTTATGACTGTTAAAAATGTAAATAATTATCTTTACAGAATTCTAACATCTGTTGGAATGTAAATATTCATTTTTATTTATCGTATAGGAGATTTAAAATTTTACAAAGTGTAAGTTTGTATTCAGTGAAACTTTTATCTAAACTGTATAAAACCTTATGTCTGTCTGTGCCTCTGTATGTTTGTCCATTATGCATTACTACACCATTAATTCAACTGGTGTCAAAATTTGGGAAGTTAATTATTTTTCCAAGGGAAGGTTTTAAGCAGGTTTTTTAGTGATAAACCTAAAGGGTTTTAGTTTCAATGATAATTCAATGAGAGTATTTTATTTGATTATTCCTTATCTGTCAAATAAAAAGAAATGGAATTAAAACCGTTTAAATAGGTTTAGAAAATCAATTAATTGGGTTTTTATACCAATAAATGGGTAGAGTTGCTAATGGAGTGAGCAAAGTAGTGTAAAAATTACATATTACAATTTTACTTAAAGCATTTTTACGACATATTTATAGTCAAAAGTCAGATACCAAGGCCGATAATTGTGTGGTCAAGAATTAAATAAGTAAAAATAAGAATTAAGGAAAACCAGTTTGGCTAGAAGACTGATCGAGTTATACTTTCCTTGGCAAAATAACATTTAAAACTTCCCCTAGAATTTTCAAACTAATTTTCCTTGGTACACGTTGATCCAAAAATTGGTCACAATTTCTTCGAGAATGTAACCGAATCTAACAAATTAAAATGTTCATATTTAGTTAAGCAGATATATAAGCTGCTCAATGCTTTATCCTCATTGACAAAATTTCAGTGCCTGGGGTGAAAAAAGTAGTTCCTAATCCAAGTGAACTAGAGTGTATAGAAGTGTAGGTATGAAAAACATGGTTGGTGCGCTCCCGGCGTGTTTTGAACGCCCAATTCACCACAGACAGTGCAATTGAGAAGGACACTATTAGAGAACTCTGGGGTGTCCAAGTTGGGTGGTAGTCAAGGTCCAATTGTTGTGTAGTGAAGACAACTGATTGTTATCTAGCCTGTAATTTTTCTGATAATCAGACCAATATTATGGGTTTCGGATTCCACGTAGTATGGGTCTTGTAAGTCCTATAGTTGTTTTTATTATTGGGCTTAGATAGTAATAATGACTACATTTGATCATCTACAATCACACACATCTCACTTATTCACTACTCATATTCGTCCATAACTTTAGAATCTGCGTATTGATGATGAATAATGAATAATAGTAAATTATTTTTTCTTTCAAATTATTTTATTTTATAAAAAATTTATTTCATCATATTTATAAATTTATTTTGTAATATTTTTTATATATTGTTTTATCTAGTTTTGTAAAAAGTAGTATTTGGCTTCCATTCCCTAAAAAAAGTTCCATATATAAATATGAGTAAGTCTTACTTAATACTAAAATCAAGTTATGGTATTATGTTTACATTTAGTCAAGTAAAAAGTAAAATATTTACAATAGAAAATTATACAAAATTTATAAACTTTTTGACCAATATTTAAGGACAACACAAACAATATATCTTTCCTATTTATCTTGTATTTAGGAACTACATATTACATTCCGCATTTTCTATAAACATTAGTCAGTGAAATGTAATGTTGCTAAGAGCTTGACCAAAAACAAAGTCAGTTGACACTTGTTGGTACAACTTGGGTTAAGACGGGACAAGTCGGCCTCTGGGGAGACATCCTTCTGTCCCCTGTGACGGAAACACATCACCAAACACCAACCGTGAACTCACTTAGGATATTAACCAGTAGGTGTTACATTTACATTGTGATGTAACTTATTTCATAATTACTCTTTTATTACAAAAGTTTTCGAAAATGGTTGTGTTTCATTGCATTTCCACATGACTGTTGTCTAGTGGCCCATGCAGAGATAATCAACAAGTTTTTGCGAAGTATCAGACATATCACAGTAGTCTATCTAGCATCTATCATATAGCATTTTCCTCACATTAAACTCCAAAGACTATGCTTTATAACATAAAACAGATACAACAAAAATTCATCAATGAACGCCCAAAGGTCTACCATTACAACACAGTGATAAAACTAGTAAGCCTTTACATACCTCAGAAACACTGGAACTAGAGAGGAAATCGGACATGGAGAAATTAGTGAAAACCGAAAGAAGAATAATACGAAAGATCTTAGGGCCACAAAAGACGATAATGAATCTAAATGCCGAATCAGAAGTAACAAATAGGTGTACAAACACATAGAAAAATAACTTTAACAATGAAAAAGCTAAGACTAAAATTCTTCCGCAAGACACACACACAAAGACTGGACGACAGTAAACTCACAAAACAAATCATGAAATGAATAGACCAGAAATCAACAATAAAATGGATAGAACAAGTAAGACAAGATGCCAAAAAATTGGAAATAAAAAACAAATATTTCGAAGATAAAAATCATACAGAAAAAAATATACGTAAAGCAGCATTTTCAGAAGGGACGCAAAAAAACAGGAGCCTTATGGACAGAAGGAAGAAAACTTAAAGAATTGTAGAAAAATTGAATGCATTATTCAAAGGCTACGTAGTGTTTAGTCGACTTCAACGCAATAATAATAAAAAAAACTCAAAGAATAAAAATAACAGCAATCAAGTAGTGGAATACATGAAAAGGAAGACACCCTGTGACATATCTTAAATATTAAAACTACAATCGACTTCAAATCGATATACACATCAGTAACAAATTGAATATACCTTAATAGTTTTTAATTTTACAATTTTAAAATAATAATTTTTTAATTAATTGTACATAATTAGGTTTAAATATATTTTAAAAAGCATATAACGTTTAAATATAGATGGATACAAAAAACAATTTTTGTATAGTAACGTCGAGCTGATTAACTTGTCCTTTCTAAAACCACAGATTTCATTACTTTAGATCATAATTTATAAATAAAAGTATTACACGAGTTAATATCGTGTTCCAAATTTGATCTAGTCTCAGATAGATTCACATATATGGGGTTTTTACAATGTTAAAATATCCAAATCATATGGCTTAAGGGACACTCTTCTTTTTTCTTCTTAATAAATAAGCGTCACAATTATTGCCTTTAACAAGTTCATGTTTAGTGACTCCATAAGGACTATCTCGATCCTATTTCTTAACAAAAATAATCTTCGCTACATATGATGCTTTGCTAAAGTAAATTTTGCCAACTTCAATTTCATAGAATTTTAGTATTATATTCTGTAAATTTTCCGTGAACATCCGTATTTTTATACCATAGCTACACTGAATAATCAATCATGGAGTAGAGAAAGAAAAATAAAGAAGTTAATTCAAATATGTCAACCTTATTTTGATATATAATCTTATACATAACCAATCATCGATTGATTCAAATTGAAATCTGAAATAAGAAAATTATATTTTAATTCTCTTTATATTTACATCCCAGTTCACTATTACTTTGTTTGATATAACACACATCAACTTTTAAACAAAAGAATTCAGTAGTTTTGCAAGTGTTTAATTATGTTATTTATAAAAATCGTAAACAATTTCGGAATCACTTTTCAAAATGTAGGCTACACATTTTGATACAAACGTGTTTAAAATATAACTTATTTGATAAAAATCTTGAGGAATTTCCACTATGTACTAGCCTTTTAAGCATGCACATGGAAGTTTAACATTTCTTTATTTAAAGAGAAATCTTCACTCGGCAGTTCACATGGGCCTGCAGGCCTGTGTGTGAACGTTATTCAACGAGTGAAGTACCCACCGTTAGCTCAGTTAGGGATTCGAACCTAGGAAATGGCCCTCCGCAGTCAGAACCCCTAGCCACTGAACACCATGCCAGCAAATGATAAGAAGCTTACGGTCAATACAACAAATAAGAAAAATCTTACGGAAAGTGGCTTCGTTGGAAAATTATTTTTTTGCAATTTATAAATGTAATTATTATTGGAACATTTTAATGTGTATTATATTAAAATTATTTTCAATATAAATGTTAATCTGAAAGCAGTAATAATATAATATTTTAGTATTAGTATGAATTTGTGCTAATTTTGAATGTAAATTAACTATACTTCTCATAGTATGTTTTATAGTAATTTTAGGTTAACTTTTAAAACTAACAATTATATAATATCGCGAAAAAAATAAACATTAAAAAAGTTTGGAGATTGAAATGATAAGCATTGAAAACCCTCATTAACCCCCTTTCTTGTTTGGCAATTATTTATATTTAATTTATAACACTATAGTAATTGGTTAGACAAGCTGTTTATAACACTATAGTAATTGGTTAGACAAGCTGTTTATCAGCGTTCTATTTTATAAGTGCTGTTTAAATGAAGTTTAATCCCGCATTGTTAACTAACTTTTTTACTAACTTTTTATCACTGTATAATAAGTTTGGAATGTATATAATTTATCACTTTTATTTTGTATTTTGTATTACATACAAATACCATATTTTTAACTTGTATAAAACACAAAAATGCATATGTAGGCCTCTGGTGGTATTATATTGACTAATTTATACAATTAGTTTATAAAATTGATATCTATTCAGTTTATGGAGTATTTAAGAGTATCTTCTATGTGGTATCATTGATGGTAAAGCTAAAATATATTTATATTGATACCTTAAGTTCAAGAATTGGTTTAATTTGTATGTTTAAGATATGTTCAATACATTTGAAAATAAAGTTTGAAGTAGCCCATGTTACTGCACATATCATATACAGTAAACAAAAAAGACTATTTAATTTCTCCTATCAAATTCTCAGTTCTTGAACGAAATTATAACCAAGGTAGAGTAGATTAATTTATTTTTCAAATAGTATTTAACTATTATTTTTGTTTATTAACAATAAAAGCTCTCTATTTTTTTGTTAATTTAATTCGTCATATTATGAGTATATTTTGTATTTATATTGTAGTTCACATTATTTTGTTGATTCTAAATCTGTATTTCTAGTATCTGTAGTCGCATTCCTATTATATCCGTGAGTGTTTTATACAGGATGTTACTTTCAAAACGCAAATCTATTTACAAGTACAGAAAATGAAGGTTTGATATAATTTACAAGTTCATAAGTTGGTAGCCCTGGTTCTTTTTCTTTCTTGGTTATCAGCTGATTGTTGCATGTTGTTCACTTTATTTAGGTTTCGTGCAATGTCATTAAGTTGAGGTTAGAAACATGGTTTTGAGTAAAGACCAGATAGTGCTAATCGTGGAGGAATATTTCAAAACAAAATCGTTCGTTTCATGTCAAGATGCTTCGGAACAACAATTTCCAGGTAATTTTTACCAATCTACTATTTACAGATTTGTTATAAAATATATTTATTTATTTCAAATCATGG
Organism: Stictocephala bisonia; assembly: GCA_035578905.1. Classification (NCBI taxonomy): domain Eukaryota; kingdom Metazoa; phylum Arthropoda; class Insecta; order Hemiptera; family Membracidae; genus Stictocephala; species Stictocephala bisonia. The sequence goes on from JAQJVL010000021.1 coordinate 2,826,387, forward strand.
GTTGCGTTTTAAAAGAAAAACTCTGTATTTGTAAACTGATATAAACGAACTGTACCTTATAAGATGAATACATAGATTTTACGCAAAACGAAAATGTATTCCTGGACTTTATGATAAATAACACTATTAACAGCACTGCGACAATCAGAAACATGGCTAAACCCACACTTGTGTCAATAACGGTGTATTTGTACTAAATTTTTGTCGGAAAATAAGGAGTTTAAGAAATCATAATAATACGCTAGTTGCTAAAGAAATGTTTCAAAATAAACGTTTGATGTATTTAAAACATAAACACACCTGAGCTCATACAACTAATAATAGTTTGTAAATAAATAAACTATTTGGATCATTTTAAAAGTAACGCCTGTTTTCAACAGAGAAATGTACGTATTAGTATGGAATTTAAAATGTAGAATTTGACAGCTTGGTTACGATATTAGAATAATATTGAGCAATACGTTCTTTTTATCACTGTTTACTATGTAATAATCAACAATGGAACCAAATAGCTAAAGCCAGTGGTCCAATGAACCAATAAAACGAACATTTTTTTTTTGTATAATGAGGCAAAGGAAATTGTGTCATAATTAAGAGTCTATTTCCACCAAAGCCATACAAAATTTACTATTTAAGGTGGTCATTTTCCAAACCGTCATGTCACTACTGGGAAGTCGACAGGCCCAGACAGCTCTATAATAGGCATGCAATTTGACCCTGACGGTCAAAACGTGCCAAAACATGCCCTGCTATTTCAACTATACGGTGTTTATTATTAAAATAAGTTATATTTAACATGAGTTTGTGATGATTAAAGGTCCATTCTATAGGACCATAAGTTGATATTATGATTATTAAAGGTCCATTCTAGAGGACCATAAGTTGATATTATGATTATTAAAGGTCCATTCTAGAGGACCATAAGTTGATATTATGATTATTAAAGGTCCATTCTAGAGGACCATAAGTTGATATTATGATTATTAAAGGTCCATTCTAGAGGACCATAAGTTGATATTATGATTATTAAAGGTCCATTCTAGAGGACCATAAGTTGATACTATGATTATTAAAGGTCCATCCTAGAGGACCATAAGTTGATACTATGATTATTAAAGGTCCATCCTAGAGGACCATAAGTTGATACTATGATTATTAAAGGTCCATCCTAGAGGACCATAAGTTGATACTATGATTATTAAAGGTCCATCCTAGAGGACCATAAGTTGATACTATGATTATTAAAGGTCCATTCTAGAGGACCATAAGTTGATACTATGATTATTAAAGGTCCATTCTAGAGGACCATAAGTTGATACTATGATTATTAAAGGTCCATACTAGAGGACCATAAGTTGATACTATGATTATTAAAGGTCCATCCTAGAGGACCATAAGTTGATACTATGATTATTAAAGGTCCATCCTAGAGGACCATAAGTTGATACTATGATTATTAAAGGTCCATTCTAGAGGACCATAAGTTGATATATTATTATTAAAGGTCCATTCTAGAGGACCATAAGTTGATATTATGATTATTAAAGGTCCATTCTAGAGGACCATAAGTTGATATTATGATTATTAAAGGTCCATTCTAGAGGACCATAAGTTGATATTATGATTTTAAAGGTCCATTCTAGAGGACCATAAGTTGATATTATGATTATTACAGGTCCATTCTAGAGGACCATAAGTTGATATTATGATTTTAAAGGTCCATTCTAGAGGACCATAAGTTGATATTATGATTATTAAAGGTCCATTCTAGAGGACCATAAGTTGACATATGATTAATAAAGGTCCATTCTAGAGGACCATAAGTTGATATTTGGATTATTAAAGGTCTATTCTAGAGGACCATAAGTTGATATATGATTATTAAAGGTCCATTCTAGAGGACCATAAGTTGATATTATGATTATTAAAGGTCCATTCTAGAGGACCATAAGTTGATATTATGAGTTTTTTTCTTAATGAAAAAGGATCAAGATTGGCATTTAAACTTTGACATATTTAACTATGGAAAGAAGTGTCAAAATACACACTGTTTTACTAAAACGACTTATAGTTCACTAGAATAGATTTGTAACTTTCAAATGGCATTTAAAGGTGCGACTATTATTGCGAGATCAATAATTGAAATAGAAACCCATGTTTTGGGCGTTTTCCACGGAAGGTATTGGTGCCCTTCCTTAATACACAACTAAGAAACATTTAACAATAAATCTTAATACTTGTTTATTGTTCCATTCCCTTAAGAAAATAAACAAATAAAAGTCTCCTCTTGTCGAAATATTTATTTGCAACTAGTGGGACGTAAATGTGTTGGTGGTTTCGGGGTGGTTGATGATTGTTAAGTGACGACACTCTTGGGACTCCGTATGAGTCAGATCTGACGCAGCGCGAATGTTCTTTCCACAATTATTCATCAGGTCGGATTTCCAGCTGATGAATTAAAACCCCTGTATATTTATAAAGTTTTGAACATTTTACGTTCCATATACTGTGCATTACTTATTGCAAAGCTAAAATATATTTTTTATATCTAATGTATAAGAATATCTTTCGTTCAACTTATATGGATAAACGGATAGTTACAAAAAAAGAAAGTTTTATTATATTACTAAGTAGTGTTTTATTCACCAAACACATTCTATCACATTTATTGAACAAAAAATTGCCATTCAATTGCTTCTATTTCATTATAATTATTGAATTTAAAATGTGCATTTTAGCTTCTTTTCCCCCACTTTATATTCAAGGGGGGAAACGCAATATGTTTATATTTTTATTATATACTTGAGCAGTTATTTATAAGATATGTATGCATAAAAGTATTTTGTAGTAAAAGAAAGTGTATAGCCAATTAATTTTTTAAATAAAACTATTGTTCCTAATTTAATTTATTAGTTAAAATTCATATATTTAATGATGTTCATTTACTTCAGTATATCATACGAACTGTTTTTATTCGTTTTCTAATCCTATCTGATACTACGTTTTATTACAGGATTAGTCGGGATCAAATATTCTACATTGTTTAGTATATACAGGTTGGCAGTGTAACGTAGTGCTGTATTCCCCCTACCAGAAAGTTGGGTTTGCAGATTGTAGTAAAAGATCAGTTTTTAGTCATCTTTATTATACTATCCACCTCTCAATGGTCGCCATCGATGACATAGGCACTACTGGAGTATTTTACGCTGTCCATGTTTGGTAATAGTCAGGGAAGAAAATTAAGTGCCAGGATTGTGGGCTAGTAATAACTCACATTAGTATTTAGTGATTGGGATCGTATGAGAATCTGCATATTAGTTTCAATTAAATGAAGATGCGTATATTATATATTTTACTATGAGTATTATATATTTTACTATGAGAAGCTGCATATTAGTTTCAATTAAATGAAGATGCGTATATTATATATTTTACTATGAATATTATATATTTTACTATAAGAAGCTGCATATTAGTTACAATTAAATGAAGATACGTATATTATATATTTTACTATGATAAACATTATGTTTTATATTTTGTATTTTCTATGCAGCTTTTTTACTTTCTCCCATATGAGTCAGTATAGAGAAAGTATTGTGATCTCAAAAAAAATTTACAACGTGGTCTAAAAATTCATTTTTAGGGCCCCTTGAACCCAAAAAAATTGTTTAAAAAATGTTTTGTACATGTCCAAACGTGTGCACCTCGCTGAAGGCCAAACGGATGGGTAGATTTTTATGAAATTTGGCATGAAGGTGTATTTAGTCAATATATCCATACAATTTTTCACTTTTTAAAATTTTATTATTTTTTATTTTGATGGGCAGAATACATAAAAGAATGCAAATTTTCAGCTTTATTCTAATGATTTTGATTACATTTTCAGTAAAGATGCAAATTAAAATTACAAATAATTTAGTTAAAACACCCCTCTAAATTTTAAGGAGCCGAAGGCCAGAACCACAAACTAAGTTGCTGAAGGTAGTTTACATACAATCTGGATATGTTATTAATTTAACAGCTATTTTTGAAAATTTTTCCATAATTTTATTGAAATAAAATAAGTGTTTCGTCTATACGTTCCTTAGAAATGTAATTAATCGAACATATGTTTTTATTTATATGTGTATACACTAAACTATTTCAATTACTATTTCTTTAACAAGCTTTGTACATTTTTAAAAACAAAATGACATAACAAAGGGAAGAAAGTTGTGCCAGTTAGCGGGTACCAAAAATTAGTATTATGTTGAATACTATTGTGATTTTCAAGGAAATAAAATATTCATTCATATGATAACTTCCTAAGATATTGGGTATTGGGCCATTGAAAACAGGAATAATAAACATTTATTTAGTTGTTAAATAATCAAAATTATTTACTTCCATTTGCCTAAACTTAATCACAGTAGGTGTTTTCTTAAATTTTTAAAATCTTTTTCTGAAGAAATAATATTTATATGTTATTTATTTTGAGTAAATGCTTCTATGTCCAACACATCGATATCTATATAATCTTTCCTCACATTATATTGAAGGGGATTTCAACGTAATATGTTTACATTTATATAACATACTGTAGTTATTTGCAATAAATGTATTCATGGCCTGGGAATTTCACGGGAAACGAAAATGTATTTCCAGACTTTGATAAACAACACCATTAGCAGCACTGCGACAATCAGACGCAATCACTCTTCTGGCTGATTAATCTGACGTCGCGACACCCACACTTGCGTCAATAATGGTTATATAAACACGTAACTACAGTTCCAAATTCTTAGTCTAATAAGTTTGTATGTATCTTAAATAACAAACTTTACAAGTACAAAAGTATACTTAGTTGGCTCTAGTGCTGTAAGATTCAAGATTCAAGATTAGATTCAAGATTGGAATCTTGAATACTTAGTTGGCTCTAGTGCTGTAACGTGTGTAACTGTAGGTGAAAGGTTCTACGTTTACCCTCTTAAAACCAACATGGCATCTGCTCAGTGGTTACCATCGACGTGGACACTACTGAAATCAGGGGTAGTAATCAGTGTCAGGATGTTTTGTAGGGAAAAGAATTGAATATCCGACTTGTCAGTCAGCTAACAGTCAGGGTAATACTATGTGGTTCTGATTCCAAGGAAATCTGTAGGTCCTTCATTTTACCTGTAGGAAATAAATAAATAGCTCTCTTAAAGGAACAGTTGGCTTTAGTTAGTAACAATGACTACACTCTATCATCTTCACTCATCATACTCATTCACCGCTGATATTCGCCCATATCTCTACGATAGGTGCCTTAGTAATGAATAACAATGTATCATACAAATAATTTTAGAAGTTTGATTCTGGTTGCTCACACTTAGACATTTTTATCCTAACCATCAATTTGATAAGCAATTAATTACCAAATTTTTTCCTTGAGATCCCTAAGTATAGATAAGAGTTGAAATACTAGAGTGTAAATTAATAATTGTAGTTCTTGAGTACATTAATACAAATATGAGTCAATATTATATGAGGAGTCTGACGATGATAGCATTGCTAGCAAAAGGCCTCATTAGTAAAATGTTTAAATATTGATTTAAAATTGGGTTTTATATAATATTAATACATATAAAAACAAATGTATCTCCTTATTCAAAATAAAATATTTTGAAAATAGTTTTTATACGATTTAAAAATGTTATGAGCATAATTTGTAGTAAGTTATTTTTAATAAGTTTACTTTTGACAAGGATAAATATAAATGTAAACATTTTATTTGTATTTTCATATTTAACTTGCAATGGGAGGAAATTAACTTTAGAAACTAGTTGAATATTGTTATAAAAAAGTATAAACAATACATTTTATAAAATTAAAATAGTAATTTTTTAATCTGATGTTCGTAGTAAAAACTAAATGCATTAACAAATGTTTATTTCCTCTTTTAAGATCCCAATATAATTCCTATAATAGTATCCACGTATTAATATAATCCAACAATGAATTGTTTATGTGAACATTTCAATTTAAAAACAAACAACTTAAATGTTATCTTCATGACTACATTTTTGAAAATAAAACTTGCTTATCATTATAGTGACATTTTATGTGTTAGGCTTACTTTATTAAAGTATAAAATAAACAGTTGCGACTTTGTTAGGAGATAAGAACTTTTATGTAAACGCCCAGACCTAGTATAAACTTTAAGGGTTTACCAGTTGCATTCACATGATCTACATTCTTTATCATTTTACATGATTCTTTGTATTTATAATTTATTTTTTTTAAGTTTAAAAAATTAAGAATGAGACAAATTTGAATATTTAGTTACATTATTAATTTGCTTTGAAAATGAAAAAAATATGGAAAATCTAAAAATATGGGTCTTTTAGTTTTAAATAATTTTACAAACATAAGATGCTTTATATGTTATATAAGAGACAAGATAACACTTGTTTAAGTCGTGCGTTTTTAACAAAAGTAAAAAATGAAAAGTTTTAAAATAATATATAAAATAATCTGTTCAAGGTGAGTTTTTTTTATAAGGAAGGTATACAAGGTGTCGAGTTTCGACTGTCCAATATTGTCCAGGATTGTTTGTCGGACCAAAACAAACAAATAGTCAGTTATCTGTCTGTGTGTCTATATGAGATTTTTACGAATATCTCAATAGCATGTTTGAGGTCTAACACCGAAATTCAGTATGAATGGGGATCTTAAAGACGCATTGTATGGAAAAAAACTTGTACACCTCAGATCAATCCAAAATGGCCGCTGTCTAAGTTTCAGAGTTAAATATTTTTAAAAACCCATACATTTATACCAACAAAAATGAGCAAGTACAAATATAATGTCTGTTTTACAACAAATCTAAAGTTTACAATTTTAAAGAATCAAAACGTTTGAAATGAGAGAAAAAAAATCTGTTTTGTAACTGAAAGTGTAGCTATTCAGGTAATTATTTTTGAGATAGCCGCGCTTTGAGTTATCAAATTAAATTTTGTTTGTTATTTATAACTTACTATGTAAAAATTATATACCATTAAATTTTTTGTAAATCTGTACTTCTTTACCTGTAATTTACGTTTGGGATACTTAATATAACACGCCATTTTTGAATGAAAATGTCAGCTCTATTACCTTTTAAAGTGTACATTTTCATACAGAATTTCAGTTTTGCATCTGAAACAGGTTTCGATATATTTAGACATTTGTAAAATCACATCCGGACACACATACAGAAAATATAACGAAGTAGGAAACATGTTAATTTGCTTATTTTAGCAATTGCTTGTATCGGAGCAAACGGTTGGTAATTCACGCACAGGCCTGCATACCCATGTGAACTGGCACATGGAGTTAAAAAAAATTACTTTGACCTGACACACAAACCCGTAAAAACGGGCAGCGGATCTGGATACCCAGTATATTAAAGCTGTTAAGATTATAATCCTTAAACTTCATTCGATGTAACCTTCACGAGAGATATACTTACTTTCTGAGATGTAAGTATATCTCTCGTGAAGGTTAGGGATGATTTTTGTTACACCCTAAAATCACCGAAAGTGTGTTTTAGGGTGATTTTTTTGAAAAAAACATGATATTATGTAACATACAGACTCATTAGTGGAAGTGCAAACTAAGCCATCTAAACTGCATTAACAAATCAACAGTCGGCACTAGTGGCACAGTGCTGTAACCCATATACTTAAGGACAAATTATGGAGATTGAAGGCGATAGATTCTATGCTCGATCCTCTAAATGCCAAAATGACGTCCACTCAGTGGTTGCCATCGACAAGGACACTACTAGGGAAGTTTGGGGTGTCCTTTTTGGATGGTATTTAAGTCCCGGATATGTAGGGATTAGTAGTTTGTATACGCATTGATTTCATACACTCATAGATTTCCCAACCAATGTTAAATTTTGTGCCTCAAATTATCAGTTTTTTTGTGGTCCATTGTGGAGCGGCTAGTGTATTCCAATGTGAATGTAACTCATTTTAAATCAGCTGTAGTGGCATAAACATTCCTATTGCATGGGATATCTATTGTAGATGTATACAGTATAATCAAGGGTATAAGGCATACCAAATAGCTAAAAATCAGATTAATACTAAGTGGTTCGAATTCCACGTAAAGTTGCTGGTACCTTTGGTGCCCTGGATATTGGGCCATTAATAAATAGCTCTTCCTGAGGAACAATCGAACTTAGTTAGTAACAATGACTACATTCGTTCATTGTTCACCCATCATATTAGCACATATCTACGATTGGTGTCTTACTAATAAATAAAATGGATTACAAAATCATTAATAATTAATATTATTATTTTTCTAGACAAAATGTAAATATCTTATACGGTCTTGTTTAAAGTTTTAGTTTAGGATGATGTTTTATTGAGATCTTATGATGGACGTTTATGAACCAAGCTATTAAGTACTGATGGAACCTAACTTTATCCATACAAAAAGTAATTTGGAAATATGGGATATTTATGTAAACGAGGTAGTGTGGCAAATGGGAAGATTATATGGGGTACTAAGTGTGTTTTTTACAAACAATAATAAATGTTGAAGATAATCCTCATTATCTTTAAGATGACTCTAGAAGCTTAAGCTAAACGAAAAAGTAGATAACAAAATATTATTATAGATAAGCTTTGTAGTCGGTGTATGTGTGTATCCTATCAGAGATAACTAACTCAACCAAATGTATATAACTCTACCACAGTATACGGGATAAGCGTACGCGCTGTTTAAGTAGTGTTTAGATAACAGGCATTACACGTCTATGATTTTAGGATGCGACGTTGCCGCATTGAGCTGCATCCCTATCTTCTAACTAGGTGAACTGAACGAGACTGAGTTAAATCTGGCAACACCGCCCAGTTCACAGCCGCTCGACGCACTTTAAAGCGGTCAGTTCACACATTACGAAAAATTTGTTAACACTCTCTTTAGGTAGTTGTTATCTGTGTTATAAATGTTTATGAATAAGAAAATTAGGTGAGGTTGTGTGCGAGTGTCTGTTCCATGTTCTATGTGCTCTTGCTCCTTGCTTTGTGCTCCTGAACTCTGTGTTTTGTGCAATTTTATGACTCCTCTCGTCTTTATTTCAGCACCAGACGGCCGCTCACGTGCTGGTGAGTTGAAGCTGGGTTTTATTTGCTTATGCTTGTTGCATCATACGCCTTTTCTCTCATTTACTTCCAACATTTTCTCTCGATGTATTTTTCACAGATTAACTTTTTACTATGCTCGTGCTTGTTCTTCATGGATGTGAGTGTATTGAATGAAACCCTTTTAGTTTGTGTGCATGCTGAGTTATAATTAACTAATAAGTCATGCATTTTTCTTGTTTGTGTTTTGATAAACTTTTACAAAAAAGAAGATTGAAATATTACTTGGAATACTTTAGTGAGGTAGTCATTTCTCATTTTTGTTGAAGTAATTAGTTAAGTTTAGTTCTGTAATTTGTTATGGTGGCTAAGGCTATTTCTCTGACCGTAACTTCCAATAAATAGTTGTTATATTTACTCTTAGATTAAGATGTATTTATAAATTACTGTACGCTATCCTAGCATTAGGTTATTTTAGAAATATTTCTCTAACTCCATCTTAAACAATAATGCTTAATAGAGAGTTAAAATAGTTTACAAACATATACTGTTGAATCATACAATGAGTTACATGTGTAAAGTATACAAGGTGGAAAAAATATGGAAATGCTATCACAACAACGTTATGTTTACCATAGATAGTTTGATAATTGATTTTTTTAACAATTGTGTTCCATAAATTATAATTTTGATCAGAATAATTAACTTAAAACCGTTAAATATCGTATAGATAATATTGTTCAAATTAGTTACTTTGAAATTCAAAGTCATTCCACCGCTACACATTTCGAAGTCCGATTTGTGGCAATTAATTTCTCTTGAATAGACCTTTAATTTGATACCGAACTCGACACATGCTTACGTTGAATATATTCGTTCAGCTCCTTGATCTTTTTGCTGAGCTTTCTTCATCTGTCTTTAAGTTGCCAATTGAAATTCCTTCATATAAGGTCCAGTCAACTGCTTCCTCTCTTGCAGAGTTTTCTACTTCTTGTGAGGAACTTTAAAGGGTACTGTCTTCCCTTAATGTTAATAAAGGAACGGGGCCAGATGAGATATCTCCGTCAATATTAAGATACTGTACCTGCATTCTGGCTCCTTACTTAACAATATATTTCAATTTATTTCTCCATTTAGGAATTTTTCTTCGCTGCCTGAAGACTAGCTTTGTTACACCCATTTATAAGAGTGGAAATGTCTTAGATATAAGAAATTACAGACCTATTTCTCTTCAATCGACTCTCGTCAAGGTATTTGAAACTTTAGTTTTAAAAAGACTCTTTTTTGTCAAAAACGCTATATCTACAGCACAGCATGGTTTCTTAAAAAGAAGTTCAACCACAACAAATCTCATTATTTATCAGGATGATGTCATATCCGCTTTTAATTGAAGAAGTCAAATAAATTTTATCTACATTGATATATCAAAGGCTTTTGATAGAATAAGCCATGACCATCTACTAGCTAAACTTAGTAATTTAGGTATAACTGGTCCTATGCTGCGATGGTTTCAAAGTTATTTGAGTGATCGTCAACAGGTGGTTGGATACAATAGATCAAAATCCAATGCCTTCATTGTACTTTCTGGAGTCCCCCAAGGGTCCCTCTTGGGGCCTTTATTATTTTCCATCTATATTAATGATAATTGTTATCATTAACACTCCAAGATATTACTCTTTGCAGATGATGCCAAATTATATAAAGAGGTCAATTCAGACCTTGATTGCAAAGATCTGCAGGAAGATTTGAATACCATGTTAATGTGGTGTTGTAGAAATGAAATGGAGGTTAATGTATCTAAATGCTCTGTACTTACATTCTCCCGACGGACTAATGTGATTACCTTCGAGTACTCTCTTGGAGAGGAACCACTCAACAGATGTTCTATGATAAGGATCTCGGGGTGACTATGACATCTTCACTTAATCCTACAAATTACCTGAAGCGTATTAGCTGAAAGGCAAATTCAGCTATTGGATTTATTGTTAAGGTGTCAAGGAATGGATTTCCCTCTGAAGCACTTAGAACACTGTATGTTCAACTTGTACATCCCATCTTAGAGTACTGTTCACCATTGTGGTCACCATATCAAGTGGGACATATAGATTCTGTTGAGGGCATACAGAAGAGATTTTTTCAAATTCTTGGAATGCAGCTTGGCTTTCGAAATTTGGAGGTTTCCTTCGAGGACATCAGCCGTCATTTTTGTCTTCAATCTCTGAACACCTGGCGCAAGGTCAATGACTTGCTTCTTCTCAAAAAGATTGTCATGGTTACGGTGGATTCTCTGACCTACTAGGAAGAATAGATTTTCACTGCTCAAGATCGTATAGAACCAAACATATGTTTGAGAGGAAATATTATCTAACACTATATTCTTATCACCGTTCAACACCACGTCTCCATCACCTGGGAAATAGCATATCTGATCATGTTGATTTCTTCTCTATGTCTGAGGTTACTTTTAAAAAGGAACTCTTCTATTTGTTTGTTCAATGAACTTAATGCCTCATTTAATAATCAATTCATTTTTATCATTTTAACTGATTCAAACTGTATTATCTATGAATTTTTAACCGTAAAATGGTGTAATCGTATAAAATGAACAAATGAATGCCGTGTTATAACTCTTGTTTCTTCCATATAACCGAGCGTACGTGTACTAAGTCAAACTGGATTGGTTGTTAGGCATCTATATTGTTCCTTTGTGGGAGTAATGGGCTGCTGTCAATACCCACATTTACTTGTGGTTAATGGAAGGGAGTTTCAATCAATACCACAATTAATTAATTAAACAATTTCCTAATTAAAAACATATTTTAGAATTTAAAAATTTTTAATTTGAGGATTACTAAGTAAATAAAAAAATATGTTGTATTTAAATTTGTGAAATATCAAATATAAACACCAATATGTACACAGGTTTTGGATTTATTTTAGAAGTAATATTAGTTGGCAATTTAGTAGATGTTAGAGAAAAGTACGTATTGTAAATAGTAAATGCTGTGATATAAATAATAAATAACGCGTTAAATTATCGTTTAATTATACAGGGTGAGAAAAAAAATATGGAACTGCTTTCACAAGTTATGTGTGACTTCATTTGTAAAAGTGAAATTTTGTACATGATCATAGTTACAAAGAATATATTATTTGACGCCGTTAGCGACATTTCATCTTTTCAGTGGCATGGCCCACGAGGAGTTGAACGAAAATTTTCAACGTAAGACTAGGTCGAGTTTGGTATCAAATTAAATGTCTGTTCAAGATAAATTAATTTCCGCAAACCGGACTTCAAAAGGTTTATCATTTCCAGAGTAGCGGTCATTTGAATTTCAAAGTAACCAATTCGGACAATATTATCTCTCCGCTATTTAAGAGATTTAAGTAAATTATATTGATAAAAAATTATACTTTATGGAACACAATTATTACAAAATATTTAACTCACAAATTATCTATGAAAACATAACGTTGTTGTGCAAACATTTCCTTATTTTTCCACCTAAAAATTCTACTTTAAAAATAGTATTTTAGTGCTGTTTCCCCCTCTATTAACAGGCAGTGATAACCCTTATAATTACCACTGAAGAAGCAATCATGTTTTTATTCCTTATTTAAATTTTGTTTTGTGTATTAATGTGTAGTTATACCTCCAATATTCAATTTATATAGAAACATTTTGTTATAAAAATTGTGTTCTTAATCGGAACACTTTCGGAACAACTTGCAGATTAGAAGAATGCTTAAAATTTAGGAAAGATATATGATTGCTGTACAGTCCATAGGATTACTGCAATATACGGCACATTGTCAATCAAAATCAAGTTAAAAAAACTAAATTTGATACATCACTAAACTAAACGCTTTAGTTATTATGTTTAATAACAAACAAACACACAAGTTTTTATTTATTTACATGTTTATCTACGTAGGGTCCAAACAGAATTAACTGTATTCCTAATGGTTAATTTTTCAACAGTTTTTATGTAATTGCAACTAATTATATAATTGCGTTTTCACACAATTTTGTACATACAAATTTCCTTCTATGGTTTCCAAAAAGTTCCATCTAGTTTTCAAAAGGTTTTGTGCAAGGAATGAATCTCATTGTTTCAGAATGTCTAGAGCGACACACTTTCCCAACAGGAATCTTATTTTCATACTTACACTCTATTTATGGCCTAAGGCCAGACATATCTGTGGGATTTTTTTTATCTACTTGCCGAACCGGATTATACGGACTGCCGGATAAAGCGAAGCCGGATAATCGAGGTAGTACTGTAGTTGCATCATCCAACGCCAATACAGAAGTGGTTATTCAAGTATGCCTCCATGAGTGGTTACCGGTGACATACTTTAAATATGTCTTCATATCATAAAGTTGTGGTATACATCTCCCACATGATGAATACGATAAAACCATTAATCTTTTCAGTATAAGATATCTTAATTTTAAATGGCTAAGAAAATTCATACTTTTACTGCAATTGAGATAAACTTATATAGAGTATTATACTTTAAGTCCCCATTTAATGTTAAATAATATCGTATTAATTGGTCGGTAACTTAGTTGGTTAAATCCCAACTTCATAAACAAAAGGTCCTCAGTTCGATCCCAATCAGAGTCGTAACACATTTTGAAAGAGATCAGCTGATAACCACCGGCTATTTATTTGTCGTTGGGCCATTAATTGATGACACTTTCTAAGGAATATTCGACCTTAGTTTGTAACAATGACTACATTCGCTCATTTACACTCATCACACTCTTTCAAAATCCATATTCGCCCATATCTTGACGATCGGCATCTTAAAAATAAATAAACTAATTAACTCAGAAGAAAATATTCCAAAAAACTAAGTATATGTCTGATAGGTTATAAGCCAATTTAACTTCACTATGTGATAGTGAAATGGGTAAAAAATATGTTATTATAGTCCCCTTAATTTTACGTGAGGAGATTGGCAATGAAACATTAAATCGATAAGTCAGACATCGATTACTACTTAGTTTTTATTTGAAACATGCAAAAATGTTCCTTTTTAGGAAATAACAATTTTATCCATATTATAAGAATTATAAGTACTTTATTCAGAGGTGATTATAATTTTTCTTAATTAATACTTAATCAGTGGTGTTAAGTAATTTTTGGACAAAGAACACACAAAAAACAAAAATAGTAAATGCAGAGAGCCTTGTAAATTATGGCTGTAAACTCCTGAAGGCCTTGTACGCACCTGCAGGAGGCGTCATTTCAAGGGTGGCAGGAAAGGGTGGCCTGTTTATTCAGCAATATTTGTAGTGGCCTCAGCATCGATTCTGACACCGCTCCCTTTATTTCCAGCAGCTCCGATAAGCTGCGTCAACAGCTGTTCCGTGTTACGATCTTCAGGTCGAATTCTAAATAACTTTAACACATTTACATTATTTTTAGTTCAATTTACTTTTTTAGTTTTGTGATTAAAAAATATTACAGACTTTAACTAAAGTTAAATTTAAGTGTTTAATAATTGTTGATAAAACTGAAGTAAACTTGTTATGCTTGTTATGAAGCTTAAATACCCTTAACATATTTAAATTAAACTCCTATAACTTACTTTTTAATTTTGTGATTGAAAATTTTTGCAAGATTAACTTAAGTTAAATTAAATTTTACTTTTGTCCTGATGTTGTCACAATGATATAACTTAAATAATTTATAATATCTTTAATACTGTATTATTCATGTGAATAATTTAGGAAGCAAAAGAACGTATTGTTACAATTAGGATTCGGTAAAAGTCTTGCTTGCTAACAACAATACTACATCAAATATAACCTCGCATTCCTCTTAGTTTTAACGTTTATAAAGATTTTATAGGCTTGATTTTCAATGTACAAATATATTTTTATTAACAGAAGGTTAATATTTTTCATAACTGATATATTTCTACTATTTAACAGAACTATATTATCCCTTATAGAAAATTTAATATTGTATTTATTATATTTTAATGTTATTCATACTTTTCTTATGAATAATACATTTTTAGAAAACTTTTAATCTTAGTGAAGAAAACTCTCAAAATATAATTCCATTTTAAAAATAAACAAAAGAGAGCAGTCGTTGTATTACTTATTAGATACACACAGAGGCAAGAGTAAGCAAGCGTAGAGAACCACCCTGTTGTGAATCAAGGGTGGTTTTTTACATGAAGGAACGAGCTTATTTACATGAGTTTCCATTTTTTTAATCAGATAAAAGGTATTAAAATTACCTTAATATATGTTTTGATGATAATAATAATAATAGATCAATATTCACATAGTAATTTACTGTAGAATTTTGAAATATTTTAAAGTTTATATGGATTTAAAAATCAATTAATGCCTTTCAAGAAATCTTCGGTTATAAGACCGTTACAAATACTAATATAAAACAGGTTATATCTCTTAAATATGTTTGAATTTTTATTCTATACACTATTATCTTTACTATACTTTATTTTTATTTTATATATTCTAAATGCATTTCATAAACATTTGTTCTTCTTTCCAGGTGTTTTTGGAAGTTTATTGAACAGATGTGAATCCATTATAGAGTACAATTTTTTTATGAAGGTCTATAAAGGTTTGTCTTTCATTACATTTCTTGTAAACAGTCTTTATGTTTTTTATTTTTATTTCTTTTATTAATCTGATAAATAGACAAATCTGAAGGATATGATAAATATATATTCATGGTGTCCGGAAAGTAAGGCCCAAACTTCGGGCAATAGTTATATAGGTCACAATTAAGAGAAAATTAAGAATAAATGTTTTTCCAAAAACGCTTCCTTAACCGAATATCAGCTAATTTGTTTTTTTAAAATGAATTTTTATCACCACGTTGGCTCAATCAATCTTTATAAAACTCGCTAAGCACGTTAAAATAACAGAAACCTATTTTAGGGGGAGGAAAATCAACTTTATCCAATTTTAGATTTATAAATGACAGCCAATTTTTATTATTTATTTTACGGAAATTGTGGGAAAACGATTCAATATACAAAAACTTACTAAGAACACGTTTGTTTAGATAATTTTATTACCAATCTTCCAGTATAAAAAGAATCGGACGAAAAATAACCGAGACACGTTGGCATTTGTGTTAAGAGGTAGCAAACAACTGTTTTTCAATTATAATTGCCTTTTATTTTATATTTTTTTACTTATATAACCATTTCTCGAAGTTTGGCATTTTACTTTCGGGACACTCTGTATATATGAAAAAGATAAAATATTTAATCAGAATATCCTATTTTTTAAATCCGATGTATAAATGGATTATTTATTAAATTAACGCCTTCAATTTACTAAATTCAATAATTTGGAATGTATGTACCCTCAACTCACCCAATCTGCACATGACTGCTCAGGTAACACATGTGACTGACGGTGTTGAAAATTAATCATGTTCTCTCACCACTTGTTAATTCATTAATTACGTTACATCAACCGAACCAACTTCTAACAGGGTCGTTATTAGTTTGTGTATAGGATTATCCTCAGCACTACTATATTTATGCACATATTGTTAGTTCCATACATAGTACAAATCAAATTAATCAATCTTATCAACGATTATCATTAACTCATTTTCATTTTCATCCACCTCACTCAGTTCTGCTTGTAAGTTTTCTTGAATTTACGTGTTGCTTATGTGCAGAAAAATAAGATAGCAGTTTAGGATAGTAGCCTGGTTCATCTACATAGCATACTAAATTTTTATTTATTTTAGATGTATTTTTATGTAATTTTCTATCTTAGAAGCACATGTTTGGTTTTTTGCTTCTACACATCTCTAGTAACTAAAATGTAATTTTGAACACAATAAAAATTAAATTGTATTTGAATTACTTTAATTAGTTGTATTCATGGTTTAAAAATTCAAACAAAGCTAAATATCTAATACATACTGCAGTACATAGGCTGCTTTTGGTAATATTAAAAAATATAGAGGAAATTTTGATAACAAAACATAAGGAGATCAATTATGGTCTGCACTATCCCTTGTGCCTGACTCATCAAGGTTATAAAAAATATTTTGGCATTTCACATATTATTATACTTTTACTCCATACAGTTACTAACAAAGGAGTTTTAAAAGCTTATTGGCAGTCCAGCATGTTTCCTTAAATATTTAACAAATAGTGAAAATTATGTATTAATTGTTCGATAACTTAATTTTAACAAATATGGTAGATGGATTTTAAGTGGTACAAATTCTATGCACAGCAATAGAAGCATAAATAATTAAGTTTTGCACTACAAAATAAATCATATTACAATGCTCAAATCGGGAACTCAAATCTATTGCAAATAATAAGAAAGATAGCATGTTTTAAATTTACAAAATGAGTGATATTTGTTTTAATAATGACGAAGATCAACAGTAAAAAACTTTGAATTTGTACAAGTTGTGTACCATTAAAAGTTGTTCGTAAGGTTTTAAGAAACTGTCAACGTCACCAAATTTAGTTATTGTCTTTTGAGGGTAATCAATTGTATAGTAACAAAAAATTTACCTATCTGATATGAAATTTCAATTTTTGTTTAAGTATTAAAGTATTATTTTTTAAAACTCTTTATTTATTTATTTTTGCATCAACCTGAAGGGAAATATTTGACTACAAACATTAAAATTACAAATACTTAGTTTATACAGTAAGATATAATGTTATTATGAAATTTCATAGATTTTGAATAGTAACACAGAACATTTTATGTAATAATGGTTTTAAATATATAGTCTTCAAGTGACTTCTTTATTTTTTCTAAATGTTTTATACAAATGTATAAAACATTTAGACAAAAACATATTTACTCTTTTATTTTGTTATTTCTTTATGTGCTGTAGAATTTCTTTAATCATTGGACTTTTTTCGTTAATTAACCACCACTACGTTTCCGTTATTTCACTACGAATACTTTTTTTCAATTACGGTTAGGTTAGATTAGGTTAGGTCAGGTCACTAATAAAGTTGATCACACACTGGTAAATCCCATGATTGACTTACCATTAAGGAGTTACGCTTCGTGTGTAACTTCTTGGAAAGCGATAAGAAAAGGCCAGCGATATTGGATTCCTAGCGAATACCACAGTGGACGTAGAAATAATTGGGGAACAGTTTTTTAGAGCGATTGAATATTAATTTATCAAATGGTGGTGAACTAAGGGAAACAAAAAAAGAACTGCTTACGAACTAACAGAAAAGATCCTAATCATATAATTCGATATTTATGAATATTTTCTTCATTATATTCTTCTAAAGTTTTTTTTATTTCTTGCATTGTTGTTATGAAATTTGGTTAAGTAATTACATTTACGGCCTAAAGCCTTTAAATTATAGCTTCTAAAATATTTATACTATATACTTTTATTATTATTATTTTTTTAATATTATTATTTTTTGTTATTATATAATAACCTGTTTAAACATTGCCATTCACAAGCAGCTTTTTGAAATTTTATACTGGGAGTTTAGTGGAGAGTATTACAAGATATTGAGCGTGGTTTCAGTCCACAAAACACCCCTAAGTATGGAAATTCAATGGAATGCAAACACATATAATATTTTGCTTCAAAGGTAATTGAAGTATAAAGATCAGATCAGAATTGACTGAGATTTTAAATTATTTGTAAATAAATGTAATGTCAACAATACCATATACCTCCTTATAACAATGGCCTACTCATAATACGCTTAAGTATGTGTCAACAATCAGCTGACTTTATTAAATTGTAATTTAAAATAAATTAGCTAATAACAGTAATTTATAACATTTATTTACATTTATATAATACATTTTAATTAACGATCCGATATAACAGATTATCTTTCATGTACAATTTGATGGTCTAGTAAATTGTACATTTTTTTAGTACAAAAAAACACCCTGTATAGTGTTTATCTTTCTGTTTATTCAAAAATACTGTATTAAATTTTAAACCCCTACATTGTACATAAGGCCGACGCCAGGTATTTACCCACTCACCCATCCATACGTGTTCAGTGGTATTGTCTAACTCGTTATGTTGAAACAAGATATTAAATGCTTGGTATTTAATCATTATTTAATATTGCTTTAAACTTCATAAAGCAGTCTGATAAGAAACCCCTTAAAATTTAAATATAAAGTAATTATATTTATAATTAATAATGCAACAGCGATATAATAAATTTCTACTATTATAATTATAGTTTTTCTTGTAAAAAAAAGAGTGGCCGGGACGCTTATGTTATTTTAATGGGGAAATCAATATTTTAAACCCGTAAAACATACCTCTATTTATTACAAATAAATATTATAATGATTTTATTTTAATAGTGTTGAAATAGTTAGATCAACTTTCAGTCCGAAATTCAAAATTTTACGATCTTCGCAAGTGAGTTAACGTTGACGTCAGGCAGTCAGGCCGTAAGTCAGTCAGTGGTCCCAATTCAGCTGTCTATTACAGTAATTTGTCGATTTATAAATGTTGCCATTGAATGTATAATTATCAAAGTAATAATGAGATAAAAGGTTATCGACTATTTTAAATGTTATTATATTTAAATAAGAAGACACACACAAGTAAGTTGTGCAGAACACTGAAGTAAAAAACACGTTTGTATATAATAAATTCATTATTAATAACAAATGTTTGCTGCAATTTAATACTTCAAACTAGACTAGTGTTATGATTTCTTAAACCCCTGTCGACATGATGCGGTATGAAATTACGTTCACAAGAAGTTTAATTTGAAGGTCTTTGTCCAGTATGATTAACGATGTTTGCTCCTGGCAATTTCTTGAGTATGAATGTGAGCGGTTTCTTGTGCCAAACGTAACAAATACGCGATTAAAACAGCAATAAAGTTTTTTTTGCTGTTTCTGCATATCATAAGTAAAAAAAATTTGAATTTGATGGAATTTTGTTATATTATTTACTGGCAAGGCAGAGAGCCTAATATACTCGTATTTTCAGTTTTTTTATCATATTCAACCCAAAGAATAAGATATAGCGTAACGATTAGGACCGTTTGTTAGCCTAGTGCTTAGCACGACTGCTTCTTATGCAGAAGCTCACAGGTTCAAAACCAGGGTGGTCCACTTAAATTGTTTGAAAGGTTTGGGCCGTTGTCTCTTGACAACGTATACAAAGTAACATTTCCACTGATGTATATATGAATAAAAAAAAAACTATGCGTATATTGGACAATAAATATAATTATTCGATAACTATGCAAAAAACTTGCTTTTTATGGTTAATAGTATCACGTGATGGTAAAAGTACAACACTTTGAACGTAATACAATACAATTCATTACAATATAAGTACAAAGTGTTAAAGTATTATAATAATCGATTTCTGTAAAACTAGTTTATCATCCTCAGACTGAAGGAAAATTACAAAGGAATGATTTTTCTAAATTTCATTCTTATATTGTATATTGTATTGTATGACTTCCACTTAAATACGATAGTATAAGTTAAACATGTTTTAACTATGCAAACTAAAAGTTTGGGTATATAAGACAAACCTAACTGTAGCATTTTTCTCACAAGTACAGTTAGGTTTGTCTTATATTCCCAACCTTCTACTTTGCATAATTAAAACATGTTAAACAATTAGTAGTCTTTAGCATATTTTTAGTTAAACAATTCATAACATAAATTTATGGTCCACTAGATAGGACCTTTAATGATCATATAACATAATAATAATAAAAACGTCCTGTAAAGTTGAAGTACATAACATGTTTTTTTACAGAAATGTTTTTACAGAATATTGGAATAGCGCAAGTTTAAAGAAAATTCCAAGAACCAAGAATACTTATTTTGAGTGGCCATTAAACTCAGGTATTGAATACGTCCCAAATGTTACAATAAGTACTAGGGGACACCCCTTCACACCTTGTGTGCAAACCACGTCACTCGCTGTGCTCATTTCACCTAAAAAAAGGAAAAGAAGAAATGTTCATGAGGGGTACGCATAGATATGGTCACCCATACACGTACAGGGGTACAAACTAAATAATGGTTAGCAAGTGAATCGTGCAGGGGTGTGTCCTAGTCTATATACTGTAAAGCTAGATGTAGTGACTCACTCACTGACACTAAATGTTGAGGCACTTCCCGGCGTCCTACTCCCACAAAGTGAATACTTGAATTTAATTTTTTACTAAAATTGATTAACATGCTACACAGTTGAAGAGTATGAAAGTAAACACCAAATCAATCTTGTTATAAATTTGAAAATTAAAAATTTGCATTCGATACAATACATTCGATGAAGAAGGAAAAGCACCAGAACAGTATCTTAATAAAATTTTAAATGTACTTACATATTTTATCTGTGCACATTTATGAACTTTGTGATAAACTTAGCAGAATCATATATGCGCTTATTAGGAGTTTATATAATCTATTAGATGTCAAAGGCCTTCTTTTGGTTTATCATGGGTGTTTTTCATGTTTGATGTCCTATGGTGTTGATGTGTGGGGCGGATCCAAATTTGCAGCTAGAGTGTTTCTTGAACAAACGAGAGCTGTCCGTATAATTAAGGGACTTCAAACATTAAGTTCATACAGAGGAGTTTACAAGGAATAAACCATTCTAACTCTGCCTTCCCTCTACATATACAAAACTATAGCCGGTATTTCTGGTTCACCGTTTCATGTACAGTAGTTGGTTCTGGTCATAGGTCTGAGACTCGTCATGGTGCCAATCTACGCACCCCGTCCCCACATCGCTTGGCTCTATTCCATAGGAACCCGATATGCGCTGGAGTGATTCTTTTTAATAGAATGCTGCCAGAATTCAAGTATTATGACAAAATGGCCTTTCTCCCTCACTTTAAGAAATTTCTTGTTGAGAAGTAGTTCTATGATTCGGATGAACTCCTGTCTGGCTGTGAAGTGATCGTTGGTTGCTCGAAACTTGATTTTTTTTAGTTTTGTTCATATTATCTATTTATATTATTAATATAAATAACACACTAAAATAACAAAATATTAATTGTTGTTAATTATTAAGTGTCATAGTATTAATCTCTAATTGTTATTGACGATTGAGATATAAATACCTTTGTGTATTTTATTCAATAAATAATTTTAGACAGCTACTAAACAAAAACAAATGAAATGGACAAATTTGAAATAGACTGAGTAATATAATTGAGTATTTATACTAATAATTAGGTAGCAACGCAAGTAATATGAGTGATTTACTGTAAACAAATGTAATATTATGATTTTACATTTTACAGTCAACCTACTATAATTTGTAGTAAATTTACAGACCGAGGTGTAACGAGGTCAGCGAGGGACAGGGCTGGCACGCGAAGCGTGCAGGGGGGTCCTAGTGAATTATGATTGTAAGAATGACTCTACCAGTAAATTACTTTAGCCCAACATAATAAATGACAACAGAGGGTCTACACATTGTGTGATTCAAAACTCGTGGATTACGTTTAATTAGCAATGCCATCAGCTTGATTGCGAGTTCTCATTCAAAACAAGGTTCTCTCAGAGTCCAGGCAACTGAGGGCGTACATTTTGTGTGATTCAAAACTCGTGGATTATGTCTGATTACCAATTCCATCAGCTTGATTCCGAGTTCTCATTCCAAACAAGGTTCTGCCTTTGTAAACCCTTCAACTAACTAGATGTAACTGGGTGAGTATATTGAGTGTCTCTCGATTACAGTAACCTACTGTATTTGTTCGATATAATGTATTGAACGTTCTATTATCAACATATTTACCGACAAAATTAATCTTTGTAATATTTAAACTAAAGATATTTGTAAAATATTGAGTTATCAAGTTACATTTATAAAAATAAGTTTGGCAGTAACGTAATTGTGTCGTAAATTTGAAAAAAGTAATGAATGGATCAAGTAATTTATTCATATTAGGGACACGTATTCATTGAAATAACGTAAAACCCGTGTATTACCATCTTGATTATTGAAAATTAAACATTTTTTTAGTGTCCATGTCAGAGGTCAAGAGATTGAATTTTATTTATAAAAGAAGGAACGACAAAAGTCATAAAATAATGTCGTATTTATGAGAAAAAAATTTAGATGGGTTTTGTTATTTCTTTTTATTTATTTAAAATGCTGAAACAAAATATTGAAGTAATTTATGATTGTAAGAATAACTCAACCACTTTATTGTGTTATACTCAAATAAAATACTTTACTAAATTCATATGAACACGTGATATTTATTCAACGATCGTGAAAAATGCACGGATGTCACATGCTATTACGCTACTTCAAGACCACTTAAAGATTTATTTCTAAGTTCGTAAATTCCTTTAAATGGCAGTAGATATATGGTTTATACTACGCTATAAACTAAGTAAGTGATATTTAGTGTACGTAAATATTGTATAGAAGTTGGGCTGAATGATTTACGTATAGCATATAAATTTCAACACTCTACTATATTTTCCACACAACTATAATAACACTTTCTTTTTAACTATTTATTAATCGTAGCCCAAACACTGTTTAGTGTAATATTAAAACCTAAAAAATAAATAGATAAAATGATGAAGGACAATAATTATCCTTTTAATTTTAATTATTGTTTTTGAGCTTTACTTTATACCGTAAATTCAATTTTCCATGTTTATTTTCTTTTGCCAATTTACTAGAAACGAGGCCTACTAATCTTTTTATGTAAAAACTCAACATGTATCAAAATAACTTATCTGTCAAATAATCAAATTTTCAAAAAAAAAAAAATCACGCGCATATGCAAATATAGAGTAAACTAGGGGACACCCGAGGACGCTTCGCGAGCCAACTCAGTCACTCGCTGTGATCCTTTCACCTCGGACTTTTGACTACAGATAATAGTAAGTTTATAATAATTAGTATATTTATTTACAATAACTCATTCACATTACTTTTGTTGCTACCTATTTATTAGTATAAACACTCAATTATATCACTCAGCCAATTTAAAATGTGTCCATTTCATTCGTTTTTGTTAACCGGCTGAAGATTAATCAAATAAATAAAATAAATGCATTAAATTACCATTGTAACCTAAAAATCAAGTAGAGCGGATCCCTACAATCGAATGTGAATAAAACGATGCTTAAGACCTTCGCTGGATTAACATTATGAGATATCTAACCTCCTCAATACTACAGACACCATTGTTTTCACTATATCCAACATTGTATTCATTATTTACATTTGAACAGCCGTTACTTTTCCATTCATTTAAATATGTCTCCATAGTATTCTTATGGCCAAAAAACATACTTTGAGGGCTTCCCATAACCTCAAGGTGAACATTTTGAAAAATTAAGAACTTGTCGCACAACTACGAACAGAGCCAAGTCTTTTTCTCATCCAGCCATTTAAATTGGTCAAGAAAACATGAAGGAGTTGACAAATAAGGGCTTCACGTATTATATATAAAGATTTGGATGATAAACGACGTAATACGATTTTATAAATAAATAAATCGCATTTTACTAAATTGTTTCAACCCTCGATGTATTGTAGTGTAGGCTATATATAAAAATAAATTCAGGACTCCCCAGCCTCTATGACTAACGACGTTACTCCCATGGCAATTCCTCAGCAAGACGCAACTTGTTTCTTGCACCATTTGTTGCTAGGGGATGAAGGATCGCTTGACACTATCGTTCTTACGTTCATAGATTAGTATGTATCCTAAAACCACCAAACATCATAAGGTAACCCTTTGAAAACAATATTATTGTGCAATCAATTAATTATTTTAAGATGGATCATTGTTACGGGTATTATAACTTTAATGTTACTATTTATTATTATTTTTATTATAATTTTATTATTTTGTAGTTTAAAAACCGATTATTCATTATAATAGAAATATGTCAAAAAGCATGAAAAAGCGTAAAAAAACATATTCATCTATACTATTTAAAAATAGCTTATTTAAAAATACGTTTCTTCAATATACTAAAATATATCAAAAATATAACTAATGCATTTGCAAATATTAAATTGAAAATTATAGGTTATTAATTAACTTAAAGTACTTATCAGCTCTTAAATAGCTTAATTAGGCAATAGAGTCTGACTGTATCTGATAAATAAAGTGATTGATTGATTGGCCCATATAATCAACACAAAATTGTGTGCTATTTTTCCTTTAGTATTTTTATTTTGCCATTTTCATATATTTAGTATTAACTTTTTGTTTTTTGAAAATATACACTAATACTTTTTTATATACAAATATACGTTAGTAAAAAATTCCATTATACGTCTTTTGAGCTCTATTTTATAAATGTTTTATTTTTAAGCATTTGTTTTGAGCTTTAAAACTACCATTTTTAGTAAAAAATCGTAAAGTTATATTTTAATATGCAAACAATACTTCTAATATCTATAAATAGGAATGTATTAAAAACTGATAAAAACATAGTAATATGGCTCAACTGCTTGTGGCTAGATCAATTAAAGTCTTGTGGCAAAATAAATTTGTTGATCGTGAAAAGTTACCTACTTGATGAGTTAACAATTGCTGAATATAATGGAATAGTATAAGCTTTGAACTAAAAATATGGAGCCTAAAATTAAAGTACTTAAATGGTGAATGTATTGGAGATTTCCAGCTAACAATTCAATGTTCCTTTAAACATCCGACAAATAATAAACATGATTAATCAAATGCCAACAAATAACATTCATACAACAGAATTAAATAGCTTGTAATTAAATTTTATTATTTTATGTATTCTTAATTTTTTTTTAATTACCAGTTGTTGATTTATTTAAATTACAAAATTCAGAACGGCCGCAATTTTTTAAATTTACAATGTTAAAAAATAATATATTTTCTTCAAGTAAGCAACTATAAAAAAAGATTCATTTAAAGTTTCAGCTCAGTACGACATCCCGTTCATGAGTTATAAATGTATTAGTGAAAAAAACAAAATGGCGGCTACAAGGATAACCAAGGAGTTTTGGACACTTTAACTATGATATTAGTAGTCTCCCATGACCCAGGAACAATACCTCAACATTTTTTCACTGAGTTCAAAAACACCCTGTATACAGTACAAGTAAACGTCACACAACATGTATTGCAATATAAGCAGAAAATGCACAAATATACTAAAATTCAATTACAAAATGTTCATATATACTACAATAAAATTACAAAATGCACAAATATACTACAATACAAGTAAAAAATTCACAAATATATTACAATATAAGCACAATTTACAAAAATATTTTACAGTATAAGAACAAAATGCACACATGTACTACAACATAAGTAATACATGGTAAAAAAATAAAATAAAAACGTTTTCTACGGCTTTGTCTTCGATGGTTTCAGGACAGTAACGTTTTTAGTGTGTTATTTATGAGTAAATTTTAAATATCATAAACCACTCCAACAGCTATAAATATAGCTCTGACCAGACAACGAATAGCACTTTTATAGCTTCGGTGTTCATTACTGCCGTAATCCACCGGAGAAATACGAGTTGTTTGGTTGATAAGGAATCAGTTGTTTAAAGCTGTTTTTAAAATGCCTTATAAATAATAATTTATTAAGAATTTATTGGAGTATAAAAAGTTTGTTATTTGTTCTTTTTATTGTGTCATGGGTTTGCAGCAAATAACAATACTCCCCAAATTGTATAATCAGCGTCGAACCTTTGTGGAATATGTGAATACGGGGTATCCTGCCGATAGTCAAGGATAGTCAGTATATGTGAATACGAGTAACAGGCCGTTAGTCAAGATATTTGAATACAAGTATTAGGCCAGTGGTCAAGATATGTGAATATGAGTATCAGGCCGGTGGTCAAGATATGTGAATACGAATACTAGGCCGAGAGTCAGTTTATGTGAATACGAGTGTCAGGCCGATAGTTAATATATGTGAATACGGGTATAATGCCGATAGTCAAGATATGTAAATATGATTAGATTATTAGGCCGATAGTCAGTATATATGAATACGAGTAACAGGCCGTTAGTCAAGATATGTGAATACGAGTATCAGGCCGTTAGTCAAGATATTTGAATACAAGTATTAGGCCAGTGGTCAAGATATGTGAATATGAGTATCAGGCCGGTGGTCAAGATATGTGAATACGAATACTAGGCCGAGAGTCAGTTTATGTGAATACGAGTGTCAGGCCGATAGTTAATATATGTGAATACGGGTATAATGCCGATAGTCAAGATATGTAAATATGATTATTAGGCCGATAGTCAGTATATATGAATACGAGTAACAGGCCGTTAGTCAAGATATGTGAATACGAGTATCAGGCCGTTAGTCAAGATATGTGAATACGAGTATCAGGCCGTTAGTCAAGATATGTGAATACGAGTACTAGGCCGATAGTCAGTTTATGTGAATACGAGTGTCAGGCCGATAGTTAATATATGTGAATACGGGTATAATGCCGATAGTCAATATGTGTAAATACGGGTATAATGCCCGGTTACGGAGCAAGAGGTTGCTCGTGTCATAGAACAACTTCCCTCCAAAAGGACTTGTGACACAAATTGTATATTGACGTGGCTAATAAAAAAGTGTGTTAAAGCATAGTCAGCTCTCTAACAGCCCTAGTCAAAGGTTCTTTCCATCTGGAATATTCACAAACGCATTGAAAAAGGCTAAAGTTGTTCCAATATTTAAAAAAATATAACCCACGTTTAGTAAATAATTACCGGCCCATTTCAATTCTTCCAGTATATAGCAATATTTTTGAAAAACGTTTCCTCCTTCGACTTTCAAAATTTCATTAGAACACAATCTGCTCTCGAAGGACCAATTCGGGTTCCGAGTGGGAAATTCCACAACGGGAGCAGTAATGAGTCTCGTTGACTTAATTGTTCAAGGTATTGAGATTCAGAAGCATACGCTCAGTGTATTTCTCGACTTCTCAAAATCCTTCAATTGTGTGGATCATCGAATTCTGTTGTAAAAGATCATTCAGTTTCACTATTGTTTTATATTTACGTTAATGATGTTGGCTAAGATTTACAATATGGACATCTAATCTAGTATGCCGATGGCACGACTATCTTCTTCAAATCAGCCTCAACTGAACTCTTGGAAATGCAATCGTTTCTTGATTTGAATAATTGCATCCAACACTTTAGCAGATGAAATTTAAATACCAACAGTTCAAACACAAATTATTCACAATTCTTCTTGAAACTCGAGGTCTTAGTAAATAGTCCAGTGGTAATAGCAGACAGCACCGTCTTAGAGGAGGTAGAGTCAGACAAAATCCATGTAAAACCGTTTAGTGTCCAACTCAAGATCTTCTCATGGCCTACTTCTCATTGATTCCCTCCTCATCTATGGAATCCCATTATGAGGTGGATGCTCAAGCACTAAATGCTTCCGACTTACCAGACTGAAAAAAAAAAAAAAAAAACACTGCCCTGTCTCTACATTATTGAAACTACTCTCCTCTGTATGACTAAGTGTCACCTAATGAGAGGTAGTGACATACACACGTAAGGAACGAGAGGCAGGGGCAGTTACACAGTTGGACAACACAGAACGGCGATATACGAGCGCTTCCCGTTGCAGGCGGGTGCTACGTTTATCAACAGCCTACCTAACTCAATAAAAAATGCTCCAGTGCCCCAGGCACAAAAAGCCTGCGGTTTTCTTGACAAGAACTAAAAAGGCCTATTATTTGGTGGGGGAGTTCCTTCAATATAACTGGGAGAGCGAGTCGAGCCGAGGCTCGGAGCAGTATCAGACATTGCCAGAGTATAAATGAGAGTGTGAATGAACCTTGCAAGTTTAAGTGTGAATGAAATAATTAGTACTGTAATTCAAGTTTCTCATTTCTTATATGTTAGTTTTATTCCTATTTATTATGCCGTTTTGTACACAACAAACCGTTGTCAACGTAAATAAAGACTTATTATCATGATAAATCTCGGCACCGTACAGCGGTCCTGGAACGCAAACCGTCTCTAGTAGGCATCAAATTTATAAACATTCTTCCAGATTATATTAAAAAGGAACAAAACTTCGAATCTCGATTAAAAGGCTACTTAGTGGCTCTCGCTTGTTATTCTGTGGGTGAATTTATAGCAGACCCCTAATTTGCAGACGGCTCGGGAAAGATCCTGTATGCGTGACTCTGTAAATGAATGAACTCCCCCTCTAAACTTTGTTGTAATTGTGATACTAGCTATAGTTATTTTAATCCCATAACTGAATGCATCATTAGTTGTATCGTCATTAAAACCAAAGTATGAATTTTGCTATGCAATATGTACATGTTCTCAAAAAGCAATAAAACTATTTTATTTCGCAATGCTGATAGTCATTATTTGAGTACGGATATCATACCGATTGTATTATGCCTGCAAACTAATTTTCTTATAGTTTTATTTATTACTAAGTTGAAAGGTAAGCTACATTATTTTCATACACATTCCAAATGACATTACTACGTATATAGAGAGAAATAGGTTCAGTACGATAACGCAATGTTAGTTAATATTTTACAGATAAAATTATTGTAACTTGTACCCGCTTAAATTACTTACATTTTGAGGTATATTGAGAAGAGGTAAAAAGTTTACTTATTCCAGAAGGAACTCTATTAAGACTATATGAATTGTTTTGATATAAATATTTATAAAAATCTATCTGGTAAGTATGAAAAAACTCCCATGAGAGACAAAGGTTTTCGTGTAAGCTACTCGACCTCAAGATGAAATATACATACTATACAACTGGCTGGAAATGTGCATTTTATAGTGTCTGCGTTGTAATAATATAAAATCTATATGCCTACTGTAAAATTAATAGTAATATAAAAGTACCGGGGGTTTATCTTAGAAATTAACTTGAACAAATTACATTTACTTGACCTAACCTAACGTAAGCTAATTTAATGTAACCCAACCTAACAAAAAACATTAAATAATAAAAATAGCTGTTAACAACAAAAACCTCATATGATCTGAAATGAGTAGAAAATAGTAAATGTCAAATTAAAAATAGGCCTTATAGTAATTTTTTTTATTTTTACAGCCTTAAAAAAATATTTCCTTTCCATAGAGTAACGTGTGCTTCCATAACATAATTCATGCAGCCATTCCAGTCCGATGCACAAAATGCGTTTGAAAGCAACGGAGTGAGTCATATATATGAGGTTATGCCAAGCATTACATGTGATTTATGTAATGACCATGTTCACGTTGTGACCAGACAGAGTCATTATTAATAATGAGTGATGCTGCGCATTACAATAGCAGCAATTCAGGTCATTACCTTTATTTTAAGGAAATACCTGTAACTTCTACGTATAAAGTTTTACAAACAAAAAGTGATCAAAACATTAAGAAGTATTACATAAACTATCATTTAAAGTGTTAATTATTCCGATTAATTTAATTCAAATCATTGCTTGAACGTGGGTTATTTTCGGATTTATAGCTATATTTAAATTTGAATAACAGTGTGTTTTTCGATTATAGTATCATTGCGGTCCAACAGGGTCCTAAATAAATAAGGACCCTGCATAAATTATTCACATTTAAAGATATTTAAGGAGAGTTATCACTAACAAAAATTGTTTACTTTGGTAGACTGTGGTAATCGTCATCTTAAACCAAAGCTATAAATGTATGGTTTGGTCAAGGCAATATTTATAGCCTACACAGAGCTATTTATGACGTTTATGGCTGCCCATAAAGCACAGAATGCCAATATTGCCTCACATTTTATTTTTGTTGACAGTTTACCACGGTTATGAATCTAATCACGGCATTTAAACAAAAGCCTGTCAGAGTATCTAATTTAATGTGATTTAAATGGAAATGTACTTTTAAAATTTTTATTTTATGGAATGATCACAATATCATTGAATTTTAATTTATATAAATTCTATACTGGAATATATTATTGTCTCCTGAACGCTTCGCATGCTAACCCCGACGTTCACGGTGCTCGATACACCTCGGCCTTTGACATCGGCATGTGACTTTTGACTATAAATAATAGTAGATTAACTATATCACGTAAATAACAATATTAATCTTATTTACATTATCTTACTTACACTATAGTACTTGCGTTGTTGCCAATTTATTAGTATAAACACTCAATGATATTACTTAGCCTAAATCAAACATGTTCATTATTTTTGTTTAATTAACAGCTGAAGTAGCATCAATAGGACAAATGTCAAACATACAAAATAAGCATGTTTATTTACAAAACAGCTGTTATTCATTTACTAAAATAAACCCAATGTTATCCTTATGGAACAATCTTTCAGGGGTGGTCCCTTGGGGGTATTTTATCAAGATGAAAATGCTTCAGTTTTCCTATTTAGCCTGAAAAAAATGTACCAAATTTCAGCTCTGTATGATTACGGGAAGTGGAAGAATTAGTGATGAGTGAGTGAGGGCTTTCTATTTTACATAAAGAGATTATGTTCTATTGCATCTAAAATTACTTGCTCATAGTGTATTTGGTTTAGTTTTTATTCAGATTTTTCATCACTATCAACATTAACAATGGCGTTCTGTCTTCAGAAAGGCCCTGATGAACAAACCTCACCATCTCAAACACACCTTTTTCCTGGCTCATACCTTCCTTCGATTGTTTATACTATCAATCGTTTTTTAATTACCATAATACGTGTTGGTACATATACAGTACAAGTGAACGTCACACAACAAAAATGTATTACAATACAAGCACAAAATGCACAAATATATTACAATACAAGTAGAGAATGCACGAATATTATGGTGATTGATTTCGGTGAACCACGCTCACCTTCCTCAGACCAGAGGGATTCACAAAAGATTGTGCATTTTGTGCTTTTATTGTAATGTATTGTGTGACATGTACTTGTACTGTTTATATTATGATCATCTGGTACCTCCTCCACCCTTTTATTCCTCTCACTTCTCCTTCCATAGCAGTTTAAATAAATATTTCTCTCTCATCACATGTCCTGGTTTAGGTCTCCTCCTCCCCTCGGTCTTCATACTTTTATCTCATCATCCGCTCTCTTCAACCCCCCCCCCACGCCCGAAAAATTTTAAATTACTATTTTATTTATATTATATATACTAGTTATATTCACTCGATTTAAAATAATATTCCGAATATAACATTTCATCGATATTTTTGATAAAATCGTCATCCAACGACCCACACTCTACTTACCTTCTTTTAATTACTATTAACTTTTTTACAATAGCTAAATTTTTTTAATTCGATAGATGGAAGCAATCCTAAAGCAATATTATAAATTAATTATATTATAATTGTTTTAATGATATAAAAATAATTATATTACTATATATTATTATTATATATTATTACATAATAATATTATAAAATTATTATATTATAATAATCAATTAGTAGTCAAACAATAGGATAGTCTGTGGTTATTGGATCATCTTTGTAGTAGCCTAATAATAATAAAGGAATGATATTTGTGCATTTTCTAGATGCTTTATAAATATTAACTAACTTTTATCAGTAGTGGATAGAACCAGGTTTTAATTTTCTGTGGAAATCGTTTTATTCCATGAATAACTCGTTTTTCACTAAAAATATCAAAAACTTATATTACTGAAAGTCTTTCAGTATCTTATAGTTAGTTATATATTTAAAATAGTATAAGATTGTTGAAAAAACTACTTACAAACTTTTAAAATTATTATCAGATGAAAATTTGGTTTTACGATTTCTCGATGAAACCCGAACTATCCGAATTTAATATCATACACTTTTACAAATATTAACTAATTTTTTACCTCATTTTTTAACAAGAAATAAAATATATAAGAGTATAGAAAGTGCACAATTAAATACAAATGGAAGTTCATAACAAAATAAATGAAATAATAAACTGATTTAAGCTTTTGAACAAAGATCTCAAAATTAAATAATATTTTTTAATAATATATATGGTCAATTATAATAACGTAATAATGCCTTTAAAATACTTCTACCCAGCTATATTAATCAAAAACATCCATCTTATATAGTACGGTCCACAAAAATCAATGTAAGATTTATTAAATCAATAAATTATGAATTTAATTTATCATTAATCGACTATTTAATAATCAAAAGCATATTTAATCATAAGTATTGTGATTATTATTAGAACATAATTATGCACTCGAAGCATATTCAGCTTTAAAACACACTATTCTTGGCTGAGTTAATGACCACTAATACACTTTAGTGACCTTCATTTAAATAATATCACACATTTATTCAACCAAAAACTGTGGAAGTTTATTTCCATCGGGTTTTGTTACTGTTAATAGCTACAATTTTAAAGGTTATACTGTTTACTGTGTAATTGTTTGTTTACGAGCTGAGCTATGACAACGGTTTTGTATTTGCATTCAATATGCATTAGGCAGTAATTCGTTTAGAGTTGCACTGACTGGTGTTTGTAGATTTATTATGTTCAAGTCAAGGTCAAAATTTATTATGATCAAGTCAGGATAATAAATAAAGACTACTCTATCAATGAAACTAAATGAGGCGTTATGCTAAGTAACCTGATCTACAGGGTTAAAATGTTTGATTTTTAATGTAAGATCAGATTGCTTATTTTAAAGTAATCCTTTTTTATCTAAGACATACACTTTTTTGTCCTAAAATCATTTCAAACTAAAAAAACAATATAAATTTATTCTTTATAAAAAGAGACAACATATTGACTGCTGAAATATCACTCTGATTCAAAATGGTCTGTACGTTTTAATATTTATTTATACTTTGCTATTGTATTCTATTATTTTTTTACTATGCATATAAATTTACCCTATAAACTAATGTGGCCGTGAGGCATTCCATCAATCAAGGTGGCCATGATTTACAGAACACGTGATATTTTATAGATAAAGCAGCAGGATTACCAACAACTCTGATGGATCACTCACCCTTTTTATCTATACACTAATCTTGATGAGCATTTCCACATTTATTTGCTACTGTACATTTCAATCTGCTCTGTGTAGCCTACCAAAGACAACATAGAACGGATCTTTTCCTTTTATTCAGTACGACTTGATAAATATACTATTGTTCCCCAATCATTTTTACGTTCACTGTGGTATTCCTTATCCGCTAGGAATCTGACATCACTGGCCTTATCTTATCGTTTTCCAAGAACTTATACGCGGAGAGCGCATTCGGCGGTAAGTCAGTAATTGGATTTACCAGTTTGTGATCAAATTTAGTTGCCACCTAATCTAATCTAACTTGACCTAACCTAGTAGTAATTGCGATAAAAAAAGTAGTAGTAGTGAAGTAATATAAAAAGTAGTGATAGTGAATTAATTGAAAAGATCCCCAAGAACTTATGTATTCCACCCACTCTGTATAATAATACTGACTGGTTTTCCCATTCACCCTTCGAATTAATAGCTCTCATCAGATTATATTACCTATTTTACATGCTTATCTCACCCCTCCCTTATCACCAACCAATTATCCTTCTCTGTCCTCCTCATTTCCACTAAACGAGGTATATTTGTTTATTTCCACTTTTTCAATATAAACGTGTTGAGTTAAAATTTCAATGGTATCTATCAGGATTTTATGTGATGTATCATTTTAAACATATAGCTACACCATTAAAGTTTGTTTTTGTAATTGTTATTTGTTTTATTAATATGTCGTTTTGCTCAAATAGTAGCTGTCAACTTCTACTAAGTTCTAGAACGTACAAATTGCTCAGATTGAGTTATGGGAATTGATTGAAACCTGTGGTTCATAACAATCATTATTGACATTGAATAACATTGACCAAGATGACACCGTAAATTGGTGTGCGACCAGTTCATCTGAGGTGCTGAAATATTGCACTACTAGCCGTCATATTCCTTTTCACTCATAACTGCCTTAACGATGCTATATTTTTGCAGTGTTACGACACTCACTAAACAATGAATCTTTATTTAACGTACGGCTTGTTTTCACTGTAACGACATAGTTATTGGTCCGACATTACGCGGGACTTAAAGGTTACAAAAAACCTACATCCGTACTTATAGTACATGAATCTGTTTTTGTTAACACAACTTCCCTCTTACTTTTTATCATTGTTAACAATTTAATTGTCAAAATGTTTTCCTGTATTCGTAGTTGTGCAACAAGTCTTCATTGTTTAATAGTTTTACTCTGAAGGGCATGCGAGAAGCCCACAAAATAAGTGTTTCGGTCATAATAATAACATGGAGAGAGATTTACATTAATCGAATGTATACTCGATTGTATACAGCTCTTCTAATGTAAATAAATGTTAATAATAATCAGGAGGTTATGAATCGTTATTTATATTAGGTAGAGTAAGTTTTATTGTACATTATTGTACATGTATTAAGCGATCATATTGTTTAATCTATTTATAAACATTTGAATGCGTGTCTGGCTCTCTTTTTCTATGCCTCATGCTGCTATCTAACCCTGATCAAACCCCCCAAAAAGTCTGCAACCATAAAATCTTCTACTAGAAATCTACTATCACACCATTAATCTGATTGCAATGAAACATTGGGTTTTTAATTTTTCCCAGGGAAAACTTAAAAGTGTTTTTTCCCACATGAATGTGGTGCTCTGCCCCACAGGCCTTTAAAGTTTCAATCGGAATTTAATGAAGCTATTTTATTGACACTAAACAGCTAATAAACAAAATCAAATGAAATTAAAACTTTTGAAGTAGGCTCAAGTGCAGTGATCGAGCGCCTGAAATTGATTTACGTATTATAAAAAGTCACTAAGGCCGAAGTTAACCGAGCACTGCGAGGGACGGGCTTGGCACGCGAAGCGTGCAAGGGTGTCCCCTAGTTAAATCTTATTGGCTATGGTAGATGAGATTGAGCAAGTTTTATACACTGTAAGCTCGGTTTTAATCACCATCAGGTTTACCAACACTGGAAATGGTTAGGTTACGATCCACCGTAACAGCGGCCATCAAAGTTGACATTTCGGCCTTGTGAAAGCCAACATCTCAAACTTTATTTTCCATCACTTGTTTCTCTTGAGAATATTACTTTTCCCATCAATGCTAATCCATTTTACTTTCTCCCATATGCGTTAGCATAGAAAAAGTATTGTGATCGTAAACAAAATTTTTACAAGTTCGCCTAAAATCCATTTTAAGGTCTCCTGAACCCAAAAATTGTTTTTTTTCGAAAGAAAGAAAAATCGTGTTGGTGTATGTCTGTCTGTGTGTATGTTCACTTCACTGGAAACCAAATGGATGGATCAATTTTAATGAAATTTGTATGTAGTTGTATTTAGACAAAATCTCCAGACTATTTGTTAACTTTTTTAAATTGTAGTTTTTTTGGAAAAACATACAAAAATGGAATTTTCTCAAAAAACCGCTCTAACGATTTAATATTAAATTTTCAGGAAACATGTGAATTACAATTTCAGGAAATATTTTACTAAAAACAAAAAAAAAATGTTTCTTGACTAGTTTTTTAGTTATAACATTTTTTGAACAGGAAACATTTTCAAATGCAGTTTTTTCAAGCTTTGTTCTTAAGATTTTGATTGATTTTGCAGCAAAGACGAAAAGATTAAAATATTTAACTTACCACCCCACCAAATTGAGCTGGAGGCCGAAGGCCGGAAGCCACAATTCAAGTTGTTGAATGTTGTTTATATACAATCTGGATATATGATTAATTTTGTATATTATATTTTGAAGATTATTTTTTTTATACTTTTTTAATAAAATAAGTGTTTAGTTTGTACATTCCTTAGAAATTAATTAATTGAGCATCTGTTTTTATTTAGGCGTGTTTTTACATCCTTTTATTTTTATTTTTTGTACAATCTTACAAAACAAAGAGAAAGGGAAAAAGTGTTTGCCAGTTACCTGGTTCATTTATTTCCATTGAAATTGCATTTATGTAAAGAATTTTATTTGTATGTATAATTTTATCTATTATAAAATGTATCACCAAGTGTTGAAGATCGTATAATATAGTTCTTGGTGGTTTCGCCAGCACACTCAAATAGTTAATATTCGTAACATTTTGTTCTCCTATCCTAAAAAAGAAAATGCACAGGTGACAGATAAAAGTAAAGGTTGGATAAGAAATAAAAACTAATGATATATTTTAATAAATTATAGATACAGGGTGAATGTTACGTGGTGTTTAAAAATTTATATGCTTAAACTACATGCTTGGGGCTACTTAAAAACGCAAATTTCAGTTTTATATGCCAAATGGTTAGTGTGGTATGTTCAAATTAAAATTGTTTTTAAATCGTGGACCTAACCATAAAAATGCTTTATTACTTACTCAAAAGATCATATTTTTTAAACTGTGACACCATTTTTGAAATCTACATTAAATTTTCAACAAGAATAATGAGCTAGTAAGATGCGTAAATTAAGGTTGGTATTTAAAATTATGCGTTAAAGTAAAAAAAATAATGTTTTTGTAAAATTTTA
Organism: Stictocephala bisonia; assembly: GCA_035578905.1. NCBI lineage: Eukaryota > Metazoa > Arthropoda > Insecta > Hemiptera > Membracidae > Stictocephala > Stictocephala bisonia. Next base: position 2,863,983 of record JAQJVL010000021.1, read on the forward strand.
AACAATGTTTTACGCGTAGTTAATAAATTATGGTTACTGACATAATGTGTCAAAGCATACAGAAAACTGCCTAATTTAATGTTCTTTTCAATGGTATAATTGTGATTTTAATTATTTTGCTTCGTCATCGAAAACGTTAGGTTAAACTGAATTAAAACACAGTTTGCAGAAAACTTGAAGCTTTGACTATTTATTACAAGAAAGATTATAATACTTTGATTTGACATAATATTAAGACATAGAAAGTACATTCGTAAAAATAATTGGAAAAAAGGTCAACTTAAAAGAATAAGATTTACAAATGTTGTTCAAACTGCCTTCCTCCATTTCTGATGCAGGCCCGTGCTCTCTTGCGCATTTGTTGAACTGTCACTTTGGTAGAGACTTCTTGGTGCACTACTTTAGCAGCCGCAGTTATTCTCTCCCTCAGGTCTTGTTCTGTGTTGATAGGTGCAGAATAGACTTTTTGTTTCATCCATACCCATACACAGAAATCCATAGGACTAAAGTCCGGCGATCTAGCTGGCCACGGTACGGTCCCACCCCGTCCAATCCATGTAGGATAATAGAGCGTCAACCAGTGACGCACTTCTGCGGTGAAATGCGATGTAGCTCCATCTTGATGGAAAATGAGAATGTCTCTTATTTCTTGGTTGAGATGGTCTAGCAGCAAAGGGAGACTGTGCTGTAAAAAGTCCAAAAAGCGTTCCCCGTTAAGGTTTCCCTCGAAAAAATATGGGCCAATAAGCGTTTCACCTACTACCCCAACCCATACCATAATGTGAAATCTCCTTTGAAACGAACGTTCTTTGGTTGCTCTTGGGTTATCTTCCACCCACATGTGCATATTATATGTATTAAAGATTCCTTGTCTTGTAAATATGGCCTCATCTGTCCAAAGGATCTTTTTGAAGAAATTATACTGCTCAATTGCTCAATATTGAGCAACCATCTACAGAACTGAACACGAGGAGCGAAGTCTTGAGCTTCAAGTGCTTGTACAGGCGTGAAGTGGTATGGATGAAACTTGTTTCTATGAAGAATATCCAATACTTTCCACTGTGAAACATTTAGTTGAGCCACAATTGCCCTACTACTACTCTCTGGGTTTTCTTGAAAGGTATTTAGAATCAATTCTTCAACACCTACATCATAATTAACTGGACCTACCTCAGAAGACTTTCTTTGAACTTTTCCACTTTCCCCTAACCTCTGGTGAAGTCTAGTGAGCACCTGTGGGCTGGGAGTTTTTCGATCTGGGTACCTTAAACTGTACTCTCTTTACGCAGCAAGTGCATTGCCATTGCAAAATACACAAACAAAATGCATTTCTGCATTTTCTCTTGTAGTGAACTCCATGTTGCTACAGACCTGAATAGCTTATACACAGACCCGGTCTAAAGAGTAAACAGATAATGGATTCAGGTTTTCCTCATGATAAGTTTGCTTTAAAAGAAACTAACTTTTGTTAAACTAAGCAGGTAGTGGAATTTCCCAGTCATTAAAGGACAACAGACAAAACTATTGATAAGGTTGGGGTGTATGCCGTGTCTAAGAATTGTGGTAAAACCCCATTCGTCCCTGATTTACATGTGGTTTTAATCACATAACGTTATTTGAATGTCCAGTCCTAGTTGCTGGCTAGTTAGATAGTCTTAAAATTTTTTAACCACTGTGTGTTTCTTTCTATTCAAATAATAATAAAAAATAGAACATTGTTCGATAATACAAACAAAAGCATATCACTGGAAAGAACATTAAATTATGCAGTTTTCTGTATGGTTTGACACATTATATCCGTTATCATAATTTAGTAACTACGCGTAAAACATTGTTTAAAATGTTACAAAAACATGATTTTTTGCTTTAAAGCATAATTTTAAGTACCAACCTTAATTTATGCAGGCTATTAGCTCAGTATTCTTGTTAAAAATTTAATGTAGATTTCAAAAATGGTGTAATAGTTTAAAAAATATGATCTTTTGAGTAAGTAATAAAGCTTTTTTATGGTTAGGTCCACGATTAAAAAAATCTTAATTTGAACATACCACACTAACCATTTGGCATATAAAACTGAAATTTGCGTTTTTAAGTAGCCCCAGGCATGTGGTTTAAGTCCTTAAATTTTTAAACACCACGTACCATTCACCCTGTATTTACTTTTTATGTATGAGTATTGGATTATACTAGAGCGTAAAAAAGTTCTTATTCTTCAATTTATACATTGAGAGGAAACAATATTTCCATAAAATATATAGATGAAGAATAAATTAATAAATAACACAAATCAGGAATATACCAAGTTCAATCTTGATAACAGTAATAAAGTGCACATTGGTTAGTTAAAAAAATTAATCAAAAACAGATTCAAAGAACAAAAAGCAAATTTAAAAAGGATAGTTTGGTAAAATTTTTACTAAATACACAAATGAAGAGGGGTACAACTACAAAATATTTGAAGTATCAAAATAAATTTTCAATAATCAATATTTAGATGCGTTTGAAACATTCTACATTAACAAATATAATAATTACATTTTGAATTGTGAATCTCCGCCTATCCAAAATCCTCCTTCCGTATGGTATAATTGAACTAAAAACTATAATTTATAGTTATATCGTTGATTTTAAAAGGACACGTATGAGATTTCTCATTTTATGTTTATTTTAAGTCTCAGAGAAACCACTGAGGATGCCACATCACAGTATGGGCGAAACGTCTGGTCATCTTGTAAATATTGTAGATAGTACCTTGACGCGGTTGTCACCGGAAACTGTAGATTCTAGTTATGACACCGGCCGCTTAAGCCTAAGTTCTAAAAAGGTTACATTGAATTTCTGAGACTTTTGGAATTACTTTAGTTTCAGTAATTCACTAACGAAGGACTCAAACAAGATAGTTCTCCAAGGAGAGGAAGAAAGTGTAATAAGTAGCTACAGTGCTGTTTTCACAGGTTAAAAACTCTCTTTTGTATTGAAAATCCCACCCTATCAAAAAGATCGGGGTGGTAATGAATGCTACACAAGTTATTTCATCCTCAAACCAGTAAATTGTTGGATCTTCAGGAATTCCAACCATTCCTGAATCAAGAATAATACTCCCTTTGTTGTTTTTACATAATAGATTCATTAAAAGTACCAGAAACAAAAATATTCTTTTACGAAAAGGTTGGACTGATTATGCATTTTTAGATTGTATGTGTGATTGGTTATAAGCTAAAGTGTATTATTCATACACATCAAGAATAATATTTTTTTCAATTTACGCTCTGTTTAGCAGCTAGACGCCCTTTTGTTTTTCCATAAAACAATTTATATACTTGTTGTTATCTTTATGTTTATTACAAAATTCGGGTAACGTGTTTATGTTAGAAGGTATTATTCAATAAAAAGTATGATTAAATTGTCTTTATTATTTTCAAAATGGCGGCCATCTTATTTTTATTAACAAATATCTAAAGAACGACTGGTTTTATAATAAATTTGCTATAAACAAAAACGTTTCTAAATAACTTTCCTTTTCCAATGATACCACATTTGTATAAATCACTTAAGAAATAACTATTTTATGAATTAACTATACTTCACATGCAAACTAAATGGCTACTAATTTAATGGTATTTGAACAGAATTTTAATTCAGGTTAATTCATAAAATAATTAATTATTCCTCAAGATATTTTGACAACTGAGGTATTATTGGAAAGGGAAAGATGTTTACAGACGTTTTTGTGTCAAACATTTTTTTATAAAATCAGTGGTTTTTTATATATATTTGTTAAACTAAAATTAAATGGCCGCCATTTCAAAAATAACAAAGATAATTTTAAATTATTTTTTATTGAATACTACCTTATAACATGAACCTGTTTACTAAGTTGTGTAATAATCGTAAAGATAACAACATAGATATAAATTGTTTTATGGAAAAACAAAATGGTGTCTAGCTACGAAACAAAGCGGAAATTGAAAACATATTATTCTTGGTTTTTTGCTTAGAATGAATCAAACATAGAAACTAAAAATGCATAGTAAGCCCAACCTTTTTGTAACACCCTGTATATTGTCATTTCATATTAATATTTGTAATACCATGCACATAATAAATACATATTTCTTCAGATTGTACTTAGTATTGAATAATTGTATTTCTATATTCATACAATTTTGTGTCAGGGAATGAAAAATTTATATAGGTTTGTTTGAATAAAACTGCGTTAGTTTTATGGATAAATATACTCTGGGACAGTAAACAAATGTGACTACTTCAGTAACAGTATTTTTCGCGATGTATCGAACCACTCAATTCTGCACAAAGAGAGCTGGAAATGGGTCATCGATTGCTTGCCAACTTTCTTCCAATCACTTACCATTACTGGCCAGACATGTAACAGCTTTCAAACAGTCGATGAAATTATATTGTGAGAGAACCTCCTGCATGATTTGTGAGTGTAACTTATTGGAATTAAATAAATTATTCGCGTGTAATAAGTGAATTTGACAGACAGTATCAATTTTGATACACCATAATATGAAACTAAACTAATAAATTAGTATTATAAATGTTGTATTGAAGTGGTAGAGGTTGCATATAAAACTGTGAATCTGTGTTATTGTATTGAAGTGGTAGAGGTTGCATATAAAACTGTGGAATCTGTGTTATTGTATTCAGTACTTTACTGGATTAGGGCGTACACGTGTGTGGTTGGTAGGGACGTCTAAGGTGTGCACGTATGGTTGGATGAGAGGTACGTTTAAGATGTAGTTATCTGGTTGAGTGGGAAGGACGTCTAAGGTATTTTGTTTGGTTGGGTGGGAGGGATGTTAATAAGGTGTAAATGTTTTTTTAAGTGGGAAGGATGTCTAAGGTGTAGATATTTGGTTGGGTGGGAGGAACGTCTAGAGTGTATCTGTTTGCTTGGGTGGAATGGACGTCTAAGGAATATTTGTGTAGTTGAGTGGGAACAACGTCTGAGGTTTAGATGTTTGGTTGGGTGGGAGGGACGTCTAGACTGTATATGTTTGCTTGGGTGGAATGGACGTCTAAGGAATATATGTGTAATTGAGCGGAAAGAACGTCTAAAGTTTAGATGTTTGGTTGGGTAGGAGGAACGTCTAAAGTGTATCTGTTTGCTTGGGTGGAGTTGACGTCTAAGGAATATATGTGTAGTTGATAGCCTGAGGTTTAGATGGTTGGAACGTCTAAGGAATGTATGTTGTTGAGTGGGGGGCATGTATGAAGTATACATGTGTGATTCTATGTAGAAGGTTCAGTCGATCAATTAGTTTATTTATTTCTACCACTAAACAAAACTCCAATCCATCTCGTAAAATTTACGTTAACGGTCTTAGCTTATTAATAGAATTCGTTCTAAGTATTGTTATTCAACACTTTCTTAAAAAAATATTATTTTGAAACTTGTCGTGTAGTAACTTAAAGACAGACACAACATGTAATAGGTGCCATATGTACGAGTATATGAAAAGTCAGCTAAAAGTCTTTGTTTTAGAATTTAGATTGTTAATATTCAGACACTTCTTCTACTTCTTCAGACATTCTTCTAGGTTGATGAGTTCAAGTAGTTATAATAATTGTGTGAGAAGTATGAGAAGTTTATGAATTTGTTTTCACATATTCCTTGATATAAAATGTTATATTCGGATTTCCCCAAAAGTCTGCGATTTTCAACATAGGTCAAAGAAATATAGTCAGAGAAACAAGTCGGAAGAGATCTTGGCTCCATTATACGGGGCGTCAATTGGCTTGGGACCTCTCCTTACAAGCTTTACAAATCCCACAGGCTCTCCAGTACATGTTTCCAGTGTTTGTCCCATGTTAGAACACACAACTTTACATGTTCATCATGTGTGATTTTGGGATCTTGGATTTCACTTGAAATAAGTGTGATAGCTAGTTTGAGGTGATTCAAAAGGTAGCTTCCAGTAATGCGATCTCTAAATACAAAAGAGAAAGCCCTCACTCAGCCAATACTAAGCCTCCCACTTACCGTAATCCCACAGAGCTGAAAATTGGTTCAAATATTTTTTGTAGGCTAAATAGGAAAACTAAAGTATTTTCATTTTAATAAAATACTCCTTACTTTTTTATTAAAATTCGAGCTTTCATGAAAATATTGTTTCATAAGGATAACATTAAATTGATAATAGCTGTTTTGTAAATAAATAAACATGTTTATTTTGTACCTTTGACATTTTTCCTATTGATGCAAGTTTAAAATAATTAATTACACTTTTTCTGTATATTTTTTTCTCTATACAACTATGCGTAAAAACATATGTTAGAATGTAAATAATGATGTTTACAATATACAGGGTGTAACAAAACTCTCTACACAAACTTTAGGATATTGTTCCTTTGGTGAAATGAAGCAAAAAACATACTACAACAAATGGTCTATCTCATTCCGTTTACTGTCTGTATATCAATATGTGTTTTTTACTATTTAAAATGTTTAAAACTAAATTACAAAGGAACTAATCGTTTTGAGAAAAAATACCAAGGTAAGTAATTGATAGTGCTTTTAATAAGGATTAAAACGACGCCTTATTTGTGAAAATCAAATAATAAATAACAAATGTACTACGATAGTTGTATGACACTGTAAAGTTTAGAATGGACCCATAGACCAACAATGGGTCCATTCTATGGGTCTATACTAAACTTTACAGTGTCATACAACTATCGTAGTAAATTTGTTATTCATTATTTGATTTTCACAAATAAGGCGTCGTTTTAATCCTTATTAAAAGCACTTTCAATAACCTATCTTGGTATTTTTTCGTAAAACGATTAGTTTCTTTGTAATTTGGGTTTAAACATTTTAAATAGTAAAAAACACATATTGATATACAGACAGTAAACGGAATGAGATAGACCATTTGTTGTAGTATGTTTTTTGGTTCATTTCACCAAAGGAACAATATCCTAAAGTTTGTGTAGAGAGTTTTGTTACACCCTGTAGATAAGGCTATAAATCTGTATAATGTTAGTAATAACATTGGTTGTATTTATTTCAACTGTAAATACGCAGAAATAAGTTAGTTACTAGAAATAAATTAGCATATTTTGATTTTACTTAGTACAGTACAACCACATATTATTTGGTGTCAACAGTCACATGCCGAGGCCGAAGGACGAGGTGTTACGAGCGCAGCGATGACCACAGTGGAGTTGGCTCGTGAAGTGTGCAGGGGTTGCCCTTATCATACAATAAGTACAAGGGAAATATTACTCGTGTGATAGCTAATTCAAAATGTAATAAGATCGATATTGTTAGCAACATTATTTTTACGATGGTGGCTTCCAATTCTAATAATATTTCTGTCAGCCTTATTCATATTTTACTATGTAAAATCCATCAGATTCGTTCTAGGTTACAAGAAATCTATATCACTTTTTTTAGAATTAATATTATTTTTCATTTACTTTGCAAAATAAGATAAATTTAACAAAGTAAGAGGTGGAAAAATTATTTGGCCTAGGGGCGCCAAAATGCTAAATCCAGCATTGGCCCTCTCCTGTATATAATTTACACCTCAGACATTCCAAAAAGTGAACCAACTGACATGGCAACTTTTGCAGACTACACAGCCATTTTGGCATCCCATCAAAACCAACTGGCTGCTTCACGAATGCTACAAACACATCTAAACTTCTTTTCAAATTGGTTTAAAAGGTGGCGTTAAGAATAGGAGTTAATGAAGGCAAATCAGCTCATGTAACATTTACACTGAAACAAAACACGTGACCTCCAGTGTCATTGAATAATGTATTCATACCTCAAGTAAATGTAAAATACTTAGGAATGCACCTAGACAGGAGACTTACTTGGCAACCTCACATTTGGAACAAACGTTCGCAGCTAAATTTGTTAACTTAGATATAATTACAAAACATATTCGGGTTTTGAGCTCAAATTAAACTGGATGACATTTTAACGTTTTAAATGTAACAAATGTTAGAAGTGTAAAGGGTTAATCAGTGGCAAGACCTTATCACGCAGCATTTTCAACACGCCTTGTAAACTCTATACATTTACATAAAAGTAGATTTTTACGACTTAGTGAACAAAATAAAAATATCATGAAACTGATGGTAATAATAATTAGTAATAATTATGTATATGACTAATTATTCGTTTATAATTATATCTCTTGAAATGACTAGTATAAGTTACAAGATCTAGGACGGATCAATAAAATTAAGTTTTATAGGTTGTAGTATCAAAAACAAGGACCTTTTCCGTTAATTCACTAACACTACTATTTCCGTTACTTCACTACCTCTACTTGTTTTATCGAAATTACGGTTAGGTTAGGTTATGTCAGGTTAGGTTAGAAGTCAATTAAAAATTGATTTTAACATTTAGGGCCTGTTAAATTTACTAATTTAACGAGAATTTTGTGAGATGGCCAAAACTCTATAATAACTATGTAAATTATATGATAGAAACTGGTAAATCCAATGATTGACTTACCACCGAATGCGCTCTCCGTGTGTAAGTTCTTGGAAAGCGATAAGATAAGCCCAGTGATATCGAATTCCTAGCGGCTAAGGATTACCACAAAAGACGCATAATGATGGGAGAATAGTTTTTAGAGCAGTAGAATATTTATCAAGTGGTAATGAATTATTGGAAACAAAAAAGGAGTGGTAGTAAATTAACGGAAAATGTCCAAAAACAAAATAGAATCATAATTTTAGAATAAATTAAACAATCTTTAAGCAAATATTTCAAAGTAAAGCAATCATTTATTTCCGCTTGCATGATTTTAATATTATTTTATTACTGGCGTTTATAAGGTTAAAGTTCATCCAGTTTAGTAAAACGTATTCAAAACACTTCTCAGTGCTGTATTGAAATATTTTAACTCTTTGATATTTAAATTAAGTACTTCTATAGATACTAAAACCAGTTAATTATTGTACATATGTTAAAATTACAAAAAACTAAACTAATTAAATAAATACAAATAAACTAAATTATTATAAAATTCATCTTTTTATTAAAACTCTACTATTTGAAGTACCACATATTCGTTATTAATTTATTTTACTTATTGAGTTTAAATAAAATTAAAATAGTGTGAACTATTTTAAATAATTTATTTTTTACTGCAAATAAGATTATTATTTATAGAGGCAATTAAAGTTGAACATTTTCACATAACTATTAGGGAGTTTTTGCAATTCACAAAATTCACGTTAAAATTGACGTTTAACGTTTAGTGTAGAAGCTTTTTTTAAATATTTTTTGCAGATACATAGCTGAAATATTTTTTTTAAATAAAAAGTTTACGCTCATTCAAATTTATACTTTACTTGTTGTTAATCCCGTATGTTATGGAATAAATGTTGACCATATCAGCTTTATAAGTTATAACATATCAAGAACTGAAGAATCAGTTTTACTTGATTTTAAGTAAAACATGAATACTTACATGAATTCGAGAAATACATCGGAAAGTAGAAAAGTGTTTTGTTTTCACACAAAAGTTATTTTAATAACCTTCATTTATGGCAACTCCCACCCTCTGTCTTTCATGTTTAGCAAGGTAAACGTCCGAACACAGTTTTCATGCCACGCATACACTTTAATTTAGGTTATGTTTATATCAACAGCTGGGTTTAACGTTACACTACAACAATAAGTTATGTAGAAAATAATAAACGTAGAAAATAATGTATAACATTTAACGTATTCATTTAACATAACATACCGTGCAAAATCTTTATTATAATAGAAAGTGCATTTATTTATACATAAAAATGACGTACAACAGTTGTGAGAAAATGTACAAATATTTGTAACTTGTATTGATTGATTTGTTAGCTGACATGATTTTCATCCACTCAAGATTGCCAGAATGTTCATCGGATACAAACTATTATCTTAGTTTAATCTTAGTTTAATAAATCTCAAAGTTATATTTAATTTTCGTCATTTTAATTCTATATTATTATGCAATTTTTTTTAAAGGAAGGAGTTTGTATATTAAATTATCTGTTGATAAACACAGCTTTCCATTATAAATTATTATTTTTTGCAAAAAATACGTAATGTTTAAAATTGTAAAACTTTTATAGTCAATCATATAAATCTCTGACTAGTTCAAATCTTTTGTTATATTATAATAGGGTAAAAAAGATGCAAAATAAACACATTGTACACATTTCCTGATTTAAATATATATAAGTTTTAAGATCTTAACTAAAATACTGTGTTTTTGTACGTTTTTTTTAGTTTTTGTGAGATTTAAAAATATAATGTAAATATGACTTTAACCTTGAACACTATAAATAATTTGTAATGGGCATATTTGAATTGATTCGTAAATAGATTAAATGTGCAGTTTATAAAGTCAAACGGTATTTGTAGTTTAATTTGTAGTGTATAATAATCCTTCATACTCCAACCATTTTATGAAACAACGTAAAAAAACAACTTAGTGAGCTTTAATATTTTTAAGTAAGTGAGAAAATATTCTGCAATTGAGTAATCTCTATGTACAAAAGAGAAAGCCCTCACTCACTCATGACTAATACTCCCACTTTACGTAATCCTACAGAGCTGAAATTTGGTACAAATGTTTGTTGTAGGCTAAATAGGAAAACTAAAGTATTTACATTTTGATAAAGTAATCCTAAGGGGTAGAAACCGCTTGTAGAAGATTTTTCCATAAAGATAACATTAGTTGATTTTAGTAAATTAACAATAGCTGTTTTGTAAATAAATAAACATGTTTATTTTATAATGGAGAAATAAATTATGTTTTATAATTATAATTATTATGTTTGTATTATATGTTTGATAACACAACAGATTTTTATGAAATTGTATGGAAGTTAGCTTTTATATCACAAAAACCCCCTATCAAATTATTTCTCGAAATTACATTCCTAAGGGTTAGAGACAGCCCCTCACCGTTTCCTTTCTTTATAAGAACATAATTGAAATTAATTTATTTCAAACTACTGATAAAAAACATATAATCCTTAAACCAATCTAAAATTTACTTATTTTGCACAACTGCATAACATCACATTAACAGTTTAGCCTATTAAGAGATAGTGTAATCATGAAAAAAATGTAATGTTTAAGGTGATTAGTGAAGTTGTGACCTAACATTTTGTGTTGAAAATGTCTCAAACCCCATAACGTTAGTACTGTTTTTACTTTTACTATCATCATAAGAAAATTCCACTGCATTATATTCTCAACAATGTAGCGTGTTTGGACGACGATAAAAACACGCTAAGGCGCGTTGAAAATGTTGCGTGACGTGTAAATCATGAAACCACCCGCAACTGATTAGACCGTAATTAGCGGTTACATTTCAGCAGTTTAATTTCAATCAGCTACACGTTCGATGTACGTAACTTCACTCCATAAACTCTAACGAGACTAAGGAGACGTACTTCTAAATAACATTTGTAACTGATGAAAATTTTGTGATTAGAAGAATTTTCCATCTTTCGTTCTTGTTCATAGGTATTGTATTTGTGTACAGGATTGATATATTTATTGTCTTTTATGTTATGTGTATATTATATAGTAATGGAATATATAATACTAGCCAACAGCCTTGCTTCGCTACGGGGAGGTTATCATCTCTTGCTTACTCTTCCCTCCGTGGTTCTCTCTAAACCGTAACATCAATAAAAGAGTTCAGACTGCTGCTCTTGTAACCAAGATAACCTAACCTTACAATTTGGTTAAGAATGTTTTATTAAAGTATTCTTACGCCTTTAATTCTAAAAAAACATTAACTCTCAATCAGTTGTACAAGTGTGTACATAGAAGGGAAGTTCGTCAGCCTTGTGGCAATAACAGTTTTAGAGGATGTTAGGTATTTGACTGGCATGATAAAAAAAAGTTAAAACAAATTTGACTGTGAAAGAAAACTAAAGTATACTCACGTAAACAATATTAGTATAAAAATATACAATGCAGAGAATTTATAGTTCTCCTAAAATGTCTAGAGAACTATAAATGTAACATATTAAGTTGTACTTATGATTAATTATATATGTTTCGTCACATAGGTAAAGTATTTTTTACCAATAATTTTTAAATACTCAATCACACGAACGCTGTTTATTTCTCCTTTGGATTTGGAGCAGGATTGCTTAAAAAATGTTTTCACTTTAATGAGTGGTCGTTTTATAAAATACTTGCTAAACCCGGCCAAGCTTATCTGTGGCTTAGTCTGACGTTAACTAATTTATTTAGAAGACTTTTGATTATATTTTTACTTACGAATTGATATCTCATGCAATAGGTATACAGCAGGTTTAAACTGCATTACATTTAAATGGGACTTCACTAACGTTTGTCACAAAAGGCCCAAAATAAGCTGATGTGACCTTATTAAAGGCACAAAATTTAACATTAGATGAGAAATCTATGTGTGTGTTTATAAAATTATAAATAAATATTATAAAATTATAATACTATAGGTTTTAACAATTAGAATACAAATTAAGGGCTTAATCATTAAAATTGAAGCATGAGTGTATAGTAGGTAAAATAAATTAGACTAAAATGAGAAACTAAACAACTTACCTCCCAACTGGTATGGAAATCGATTAGAATAATTGTATTTAATATCTTTAAAATATTTAGAATTGGCTTCAAGGAAAATACTCTTACAGATTTTATCAAGCACTTTTGTGTAATATATTTATACACCTTTTATAAATTTATTTATTTATACAACATATAATTTATTTATAATACACAATAAAATTATACACATACAATTTGTACATGTGTTATTTTGTAGTATAATAATAACCCAGATCATTTGGCTGCTAGTTACTGATTCTTTTACATAAAATCAGTATTTGGAAGTAGACAAAAAATACAATTATATAAGATCTGACGAATCTGAACTAATAAACAAATAAAGAATAAAATTACTCGAAAATCTGCAGTACACTCTATTATTTCACAAGGGTATAGGCTCGATTTGAAAGGACTCAAATTATTCCAGCCTGCATTGCGGATGGCCGAGATCCGGTAATAGCACTCAATAGCCTGTCCTTTTCCGGTTAACACAGAGCCCTCGATTTTCTCAAGATTGGTTGTGCTGCACTCTCATTGTCATTGTATTGATTTATAGCTTTAATATAATGGATGCTTCAGAATTATCTTTTTAGATCTTGAAACTTCAAGTAAAGAGTTGAGATTACAGATTTATATAAATCACAAAATGTTGACTTTTGACAAAAATATTTATAGTAATCCATACTTTGGATCCTTTTCGTTGATTCACTACCACTCGTTTTTTGTTTCCGTTAATTCACTGCAGTTTGATAAATTATTCTTTTGCTCTAAAAACTGTTCCCCAATAATTTTTACGTCCTCTGTAGTATTCCTAATCCGCTAGGAATCCGATATCGCTGGCCTTATCTTATCGCTATCCAAGAACTTACACACGGAGAGCACATTCGGCTGGATTTACCAATAAATTTGTGGTCAACTTTAGTAGTACCTAACCTAACCTAATTTGACCTAACCTAACCTAGGCTAAATGTAATTGCGATAAAAAAGTAGTGTTAGTGAACTAATGGAAAAGGTCCCGTACTTTTCTACTATTATTATAAGTACCTTAAAATTTCCTCAGCGATAGATGGGATGTTTTTCAGAATAATTTTACTTGTTTTTTTTTCAGATTTAGTTTTAAAGTTTCTCGTATGTAATACAGCAGTTACGTATTTTTTTCCGTGTATGACTAGAAGTCGTTAAATTTATAGTTCTACATATTTGCTTGAGAACTTTCATTTATGAAATGTTTAGAAAGCCCAGATATCAACAGTTATAATGAGTTGCAAGCCAGGAGGGATCATAAACTTTAGCAATATCCACAATCGTATTCATCACGGAATTACCACATGCAATGGCTGCCATATTTATTTCAACGCCTGCTGATAACTTATTTACAGTGTTTGTGAAGATTAATAATCCAAAATTAATTAAAATCCCTGTAATTCAATTATTGATTATCAAATCACCTAGTGACATATATTAGAAACAGATTGATTTTATCAAATATTATTTAATCATTTGTTTTTAATTAATTGAGACGTATCAATATCATAATATTACTATTCATATTTGACATGCTAACACAATGGCAAATATGGAAGATTTCTTGACTGTAAGATGAGTATGGATGACCTGTGAAGTCTTGTTACTAAATGAGTTAGACTTAACTCAGACATAACTAATAGCAAGGACAAATAAGATACCTACATTGTTACTTGCATCCGAAACACGTAGCATTGACAAGCCTGATACTCATTTCAGCCTGACCACTACCCAACATGGACACTCCGAAGTTCTCTGGTAGTGTCCAAGTCGATGGCAACCATTGAGCGGACGCCATTTCAGTATTATAAGAGAGCCGAGAATAGAAATTATTACTTACAATATCCACGACACTTTGTCCTTAAGTAACTGGATTACAACACTGCACCACTAGTGCAAATAGTTAGTAAGATAAAAGGTTGAAGGTGTAAAAGCCTTTGACAAAACACTTAAAATTGACATTAATGATTGTTAATTTAGTAGCAAACCATTTTATAGAAAGGAACAGTTCCAGAAATGAAAATTATTAAAAGAGTTTAAAAAATAAGTTATATTGCAGTTATAAATTGGGGGAGGTGGGGATTAACTGAAAAGATACGTAATATGAGTGGTTCCAAAATAAATATCGATTATTCTCAAGGGTTAGTTTTTATGAGAGCATTTTAAGATTTAAAACGCAATCATGAAAATATAGTTAAATGCATATTGCATGTGAATGAACAACATAATAGATTATATTATTCCTTACCAGTTATTTTAATTATTTAGCTAAATTATAATAGTATTAAAATACAAATTGACGCACGCATAAATTGTAAGTGTATAATTTTATAACATTTAAATACATAAAATGTGTAAGATAAATAAAATATGAAAGGGTATATAAATATATGCCATTAAAGTACATGATTACATTTGCAAAAGTATTCAAAGTGTTTCTTTATTTATTGAAAACTTTCTAAATTAATATTATTTTTGTGTTAACATAGATGTGAAGTAAACATTTATGAAGTAATGTACCGCTGCGTATCATGCTATGTTTACATTCTACTTATAAATTGTATCGTTCATGTTATGTTTGTTAATTTTATTTATATTAACTATTATTTCTTTGTTAAAGCATTTTATTTTATGTTATTGTTAAATAGTTGTAAAGTTATAGCTTTTTTTTACAGTTTGTATATTAGTAATTAGTAATTTAGCTGTGCAGCATGAATCAGTTAAGTCATACTATGGTTTTTGTTGATATATTAATTTAATGATTATGTCTCAGTGTCTGTGTTTTAGATTATTATTTGCATATTATATTTATTTATTATTAGGAAATTATTGCTTTATTGTAATTGAATTTTTGTATTTGTAATGAGACATTATAAACCTTTATAAAATAAATTTTAAAAAATCGTGAACTATTTATTAACATAGCACTAGTAAACTACCATTAGAATTTTAGCATAACCTGGTATAATGTAAATAATATAAACTGGGCAACCCTATAAGAGGTGCACAACACACTGGAAGGCACTGTGTTTGACATTACCTCCCCCTCCTCACATTATGTGCAATGGCTAAACGTGGGACTAGAGGCTCCTGCAGACCCCCACCTTCTCAGTCTATGCGACTAATTCTAGGTCGATCGATAACGGCCAGGATGAAAGCTCTATTGTCTACTTTTATTTTTCTATTTGGAAGTAAGCGTCATTTCCGGTCAATAAACACTGCAAGGAAATAGCGTATTTAATGCACGTTAGTCTACGACGTCGTAGTTAACTTAGGCCCTACGATATTACAAATAATTTGCATAGTTTATTCAGTAGATTATTTACTAATTACTCAAAGATATATAAAGTTTATAAATTAAGCTACAAAAAGGGATCCAATTTAGTATTGATGAAAACTGATTTTTTATTTTAAATTAATATTGTTTATAAAGTCAGAAATATTTCGTCATGAAACTTCTTGCCTGTTAATATAGTAAATATCAAATAGATTAAATTAAAAATAATCTCACTATTTTTCTTACAGATTTATATAGTAGAATTTATCTCAATATATATAATCCAAAAAAGATGTATTCACTCATCACAAAATCTCCTGAACCACTGAACATATTTTAAATTTACTTCTAAAAAAAATTAAAGCACAATAGTCATGGAAAATATGGTACCTACAGCTTTATGTGGGTTCCGTGAGATGCTACAATACCACTATGTACATGTACTGGTGGGTGGGTGGGTCAATACCACTAACTAAAGGTTAGGTGTTAGAGAGGACTGCTTAGTCCTAAACCTCACCTAATAAAATTATGTTTCATTTCAATTGATCTTAAATTAAGGCTGGTTTTTCCTTGTAAGCATATTATCATTCTTATATAATTCACCATGACAATAAGTTTTCTGACTTTTCTGAAGACTATACTCAGTCTTTTGTGTCATAGAGAACCACAAAACAAGGATTTTTTTATCTTTAAAGACCATTGGCATTTCGCTGAGTATACCATCGTTGTTAAGGAACGACTCCACCCCGACCCTTCAAGTTAAATTTAGTTAGATCTCCCGGGATTGGAACCCGGACAACCTCCACAAATACAAGGGGCTCTAGTAAGGATCTCTTGAAATTCCATTCTTAAGGGATAAAAACAGTATCACAACGTTTATTTTTCCATAAAAGTAGTATTAGAATTAATTTATTCTAATAATTTATTTAAAACAGCTGATAAAAAAACATGAGCATGATAAAACCTTAGCTAATTTGGTTTCCATTGTGAAATGTGTAAGGCCATTTATACTAACTCTCACATGATTGTACTACTTTTCTATAAGTAAAGTTAACTTATGCGATTTTCCAAACTATAAAACTTTGCTATCTAGACGACCGATAGCAGGCTGACCATCTATATTGATATGATGGTTTAGAGAGAACTTCGGAAAGAAGGGTAAGCAAGCGTAGAGATCCATCCCGTAGCGAAGCGAGGGTTGTCGGCTAATTATGATATAAACTCCAAGGTCATGCATACACATTATTTTACATTATTAGTCTATTACAAACATAACTCCTAATTAGTATTAAAAAGTCCGAAAAGCTTTTAGAAGAAAGTAGGTATTAGCTTTCATCTTAAGTCATTAAATTTAATAAGGTAATATGAATGGTATTAAAAAATACCAAAAAAAAAAACATATTTTCACACCTGCAACAGTATTTATTTAACTAATATTCACTATATGCTATGCAGAGGAAAGTTACAAAGGAAAGTTTATTTTAGATATTTTTACATGATTTTTATTTTGTGTATTAGGTTTGATTTTTTGAAATGCAATAAAATAGCATAAACATAAAGCAGTCTAGAGGTACTGTAATCAAATCTAAATATTTATCATGGTTGAGATGCGTTTAGGCGTAACTTGTCTAACTCGGTTGTAGACAGTGATTGACTGGTACGTACTGTCCCGATCACGTTACCTATTTTTGAAAATTATTTATATTGCGTTCAGTTTAACAAACAAAAATTATTGGAATAACACTTCAAGAATCAAGCACAAGGTACATTTTCGGAAAATATCACTGATGGTCCAGGAAAAAATGGCTATACACTAAAGTTGCACTTAGAGAAGAAATAATACATATGTTAGAGACCAAGATAAAACAAACCTAACATAACCTAATCAAAGTAGTGGTAGTGAATTAGCGTAAAGATCCAAAGTTTGAATTTCCTTTGCTGAGAATCAACAATACCTACATTTATATCCACGTCTTTATTTAGGTGCATTTAAGCGATGAGAGACCACATTTAATACATTGTCATATTTTTGTTAAAATTATAAAACCATCACGTAATATTCACATAAAATAAGTGAACATTGGTTGATTTAGAGAATGACAATATACAACAGTTTTCAGTAGCTTTAAGCTTTATATTTCAAAAGCTGTGAGGCTGTTATTACCAAATATTGCAAATGATTTAATTGTCAACTTAAGGTTTTGTAAATAATCTGTGATATTGTTTCATTATTATTCCTGGAATTTCTTTGTTTATTTCAATATATCTATTTTTATTTTTGAAGTCCTAAGTTTTTTTTTCAAATATAAGAAAAGACACAATTTCCTCAGAGGTCAAAGAAATAAAGTCAGAGAGACAAGTCCTATGAGCTCTTAGCGTCCTTTGTTCGTGGAGTCAATTGGCTTTTCTTAAAGCAATACAAATCCCTCAGGCTCCCAGAATTATGTTTAGTGATCGGCCATCATATAGTAAAAATGTATAGATATTTCATATGTATATTATTTCCGTTAATTCACTACCACTATTTTTTTGTTTTCGTTAATTCAGTACCACTTGATAAATATTCTATTGCTCTAAAAACTGTTCCCCAATCATTTTTACGTACACTATGGTATTCCTTATCTGCTAGCATTCCGAAATCGCTGGCCTTATCTTATCGCTTTCCGAGAACTTATACACGGAGAGCGCATTCGGTGGTAAGTCAATCATTGGATTTACCAGTTTGTGATCACCATTAGTAGCACCTAACTACACCTAACCTGAAATAACCTAACCGTAATTGCGATAAAAAAGTAGTGGTAGTGAAGTAACGGAAAAGTAGTGTTAGAGAATTAACGGAAAAGGTCCCATTAAATTATTAACTTGATAAAAAAATTACCTTCCTCACTATTTAATCCCCACGCCAGTCAATGAAACATTTCATAATTCACTTAGTAAGCCTTTGAAATAAAAGACCAATTGTGTAAGTACGTAAGCATTAAATTGTGACAAAATATTGCTTGTCCTTCAGATAAAGTAATTTATTGGATCCAAAACAAATGCGTCAAATGTCATTAAAAGTTCACTGAAGTATTTTACTTCACAATATTTGATATTGAGCATTCAAATAAAACATGTTATTCATACATCTTATTTTTATGTTTATCTTATTTTTTCATATACATACATACATAAAAGTATCTGAAAAACACTTTAGATTGTTGCTTAACTTATTTATCCACACCTGTTTTATTCTATTTTGGATACAGATTGTACTATGCTTGAAATATTACTTTGTAAAATAGTTCCAAGTGTATATGTGAGTGTATAGTTGTTACTGATTAGATAATATAGTGAAAATAGGAAGTATTTATATAATATTATAGCCACTTTAGCTGGATATTTTAACTCCATCTTTTACATGTTTAGTAAGAAGACTAACTTGTGAACAATATTTTCTTCGACAAAGCTTAAACATCTTTTATTAGTGATCCTAAACAGTTACATTTAAAAATTCCCTAGGTTTTGATGAAGCAGTATCAAACTTCTGGATAGCGTACGTTGACTGCTAAAACTTATAACACGTAGGTAATCTTTAAGTTAGGTTGAATAGTTAGTGATTGTTGTTACTTCCATTTCCTTGTGTATCAACTTTTGTAAAGCTACACACACTCCAGTCTACAGATAACCATTAATAATTAAACTGAGATGTAGTAAATTGTCAATATAGGTAACCAGGGATTAACCATAAAGTGTTACTTTTTGTCAGTAATTAGAGCTCATGCCTGCAAGTGGTCTAACGGTAAGAAATATATTGATGTAGAGTTGGGCGCACTACTTAGACAAAAAGACGGTAGGCGTATATCCCATGACGTCACATGAGCGAATTGACGTCTGATTAGAACTACAAATAAACACAAAAATACTTTTGTTTACTCCCGTCGTTACAGTTCAATCTGATTAGTGGTGAATAGCTTGCTTACTATTTAAGCGAAATCTTTTACGTAATTGGTAGATTTAATGTCCAGTACTTAATAGACTAACTAAACCAGCTGATTTAACCAATTTGACGTCACAGTCTATTGGGCAGCCTCGCTATAATTTTACAGTCTAGTAACATACAGTCACGACACTTCCATTTCTTCGCTGAGGAGCTAGCGCTCCAAGCAGTACTGTTGTATTGCATTGTGTCGTGTAAAGAAGAGAAATAATAACAATAGAAAAAGTGTCATGATAGTCAATTATTAATTATCAGTCATTTGACTTTCAACAGCTGTGGATGTAAACAATGCAGAAATACGCGCTACTCTACTTCCACCGCAAGGATCTCTAGCGTTGAGCTTGTCGCTAATTTTTAACGGAGTTTTGCGACCGTATGTTGTTAGGCTGTGGTGATATCTCCCGTATGTTCTAGCTATATTCTACTCTAGAGTTAGGCAATTCGTAAATTCACGTATGTTAGTCTGGCATTAGGTAGTAGACAGGTGTGGGTCGTTAAATGTTATACAACGTGGGCAGAGGTTGGTAATAAAGTTTTGTATGACCACTTGAGAGAAGGGGATTTGCTCTGTCAATGGTGAGTGAGTTAAGAAACGCCATGTAACCAAATCATGTGCTTTTCCAGACAATTTCACATGATATTGGTTACTTTTGAGGGACTGACGTTGCACGATTGCAACTTGAAACTTAAACATGAAAAATAACGATTTTAATTTTCCAGATACTTTTGCGAAAAATTATTTTTACATTTTTTATAAACATTATACTTATATTTCATCAAGTAGTTGTATATGAAACTGGAAAAATAGTAATATTCCAATATTACAAGTAGTATTGTAAGTATTGCAATGGAAATCTGATAATAATAGTTCATCATGAATCCAACATTATGCAATTCAATGCAATGATTTGTATATTTGAACAATCTTTTAATGTTGAATTAATTCATATAAATATTTTATTGTTTGTATTTATTGAATATTTAGTATATTTAAGTATACCTTAAAGTATAATAATTTACACTGTTATAATATGCATATTATTTCCAGGTAAGCAGTAGAAAAGGCTGTACTTATAGTAAGTAAATGTATTTTGGTTCAATATTTTGATATTACAAAGAAGTATAATGTTAAAACTGAATTACTTGATTTATGAGGACTGAGCTGTTCTGGACATAGTAAACATGTTTTAAATAAGTAAGGTATTTTAATTTGCAAATGGATAAAGGTTTACATGTTGATAACAAATATTGCAACAATAATGGAAAAACTCCTGATATTTTATATTTCTTACAATGATGTTAGTAAACAAATTCCCCCTTTTTCATATATATACACTTATATTCACCCGCCAGGGGACTCCCCTCACGCTTCGTGTGTCATCATTACTCAATACTTTCAAGTATTTTCGTTATTTTTCTTTACACTGCATGCTTTAACTGTCCAAAAACAACCTCATATGTCAATTCCCACCGTCCAAAGCTTTCCCATTCGTATGGTGTTTCTATTTACAAGTATTAAAAAAACTCAGACATAATTAATTCGAAACATTCTGTTTACTTTTTATTATAATCAACATCAAAACAAAAATCAGCTGTTACACATTGCAAATAACATATTTAGAAACACTACAACTCTTCTCTTGTAAAAAGAAAATTGAAAGATTTGCATTGTGAAAATTAAATTATTAGTTTTTGAATTTGATTAATGTGACGTCTCCAAATCATTTGATCAACTTGTACACAGTATATCATCCTTCCAATTCTTTGTTTTATAACTCCTCTTCTCCACACCTTTTTCCCGGGCCTTGAATATTCTCTCACCATTACTATGTCTCCTTCCTTGAACTTCCTCCACGATCTTTCATTTCTGTTTCCATGTTGTGAAATTGCTGGTCTATCTTCATGCGTTCCATTTGGTGTTTTATTCCTGGTAGGTATCATTATATCCAAGGAAGTTCGAATTTTCCATCCAAATATCAGCTCTGCTGGACTTTTCCCTGTTACCGTTGAGGGCGTTCGACGTTGAGAAACGAGAAATTTAAGTAATTTTTCATTCAAAGTACCACCTAGTTCCACTACCTTTCTGAGGTTTCTTTTAACCTCTTGGACGTAACGTTCTGCCTGACCGTTACTTTGTGGGTTGTACCGTGCAATTGTTCTATGTGAAACTCCAATTCGCCTAAGATACGTCTGAAACTCTTCTGATGTGAATACAGTGGCATTATCACTTACAATTGTGTTAGGAAAACCAAATCTTGAGTACACAACTTCCAAAAGTTCAATGTTTTTCTTTGAGTATATTTGAGACATCGGACAGACTTCAAGCCACTTGGAGTAAGAATCCACAACCAACATTATATTTTGATTTGCTATGGGGCCTAGAAAATCAATGTGTAATATCCTCCATGGAACATTTTCTGTTTCCCATGGATGCCAGACCTTGGCAGGATCTTTTTGGTTAATTTGACAAGGATTACAATTCTTCACAAATCGTTCAATTTCAATATCAATTCCTGGCAACCAGACAAAGCTTCTAGCCAACACTTTCATTCTAACAACTCCAATGTGTGCTGGATGTAAGTAGTCATTAAAAAAACTCAGACATAATTAATTCGAAACATTCTGTTTACTTTTTATAATAATCAACATCAAAACAAAAATCAGCTGTTACACATTGCAAATAACATATTTAGAAACACTACAATGGTGAATGGTAACAAACACTCCAATTGGCCAGTATCGGAATGTTTACCTTATTTTAGCTCATTGAAAGAAATATTTTCAAATTATTTCTTAGTACGCATCTAGAGCCTATAACAGAATATTTGTGGAAAGTTTCATAGTTCTAAGCCTAAATTTGTTTAGAAACTGTGATCAGTCAATCAATGGTATTTATTTATAGATGAACCACCACACTAATAATAATAATTATAATACAAAAATATACAAATGCAGCATTACTATCCAGGTCTTCGGGAATACAAAAGTAAGTTTGAGGTTAGGCCAATTTGGAAAAGTTAAAAAAAAATTAAATAAAAGATTTCAATAATTAATTACACCGAATCCATCGGACGAAACTGGGCGGTTCTTAATGGGAATGGGAAGTTAAAAAAGCAAGGCCTCGAGAACCCGGTTCACAAGAATATAAACTTCACTCGTCAGATCACATTGGCTTAGAAGCCCTTGCATAAACTTTATTCAGTAAGTGA
Source organism: Stictocephala bisonia (assembly GCA_035578905.1). NCBI lineage: Eukaryota > Metazoa > Arthropoda > Insecta > Hemiptera > Membracidae > Stictocephala > Stictocephala bisonia. The sequence continues at coordinate 2,887,061 of JAQJVL010000021.1, forward strand.
AGTACCGACCGTTGGCTAAGTGGGGGTTCGAACCTTGACCCTGCCCTTTATAGTCCGAAGACTCAGCCACTGGGCCACTACGCTGGCAATATTAGTATTAAACTAGGCTTAGTTTTCTCTAGTTTCTGCTAGTAGCATTGTACCTTATAACCTCCATTACATCTTTGATAACCATGCTATAGTCGTTTCTAAACATGATGACTTGTTACTACGTGTGACATTACCCATTAAGTATGTTCAATATAAGGATAATAGCATCAATATCAAAGATATAACTACAAATTTACGGTAATACCGAAGTAACATTATATGGGTTGTCATAACAGGGGCGCCCTTAGAGTGATAACAACTTATTTTTCATTTTGCGTCATAATCTAAAAACAAACAATCTTTTGCTCGTAAAACCGAAATAATAGTAATTATTGTTCCAAATAAAACTAAATCTGGCTATTTTGATTATATATATATATATATATATATATATATATATGATCAATAATTTAGTATATTACTCCACATTTTTTAAATTCTGATTTGAAGTTTTAAATAACTGATGTCAGTATTAAAAAAATAAATGTTTTGACATCAACTGCATTATTTTAAAGGAATTTTTATGTACTGCATAAAACCTCTAGACAATTAGCCATACTTCCATGTGACTTCCCATTGGTATATCTTAGCTAATTCCCATATTTTATTTTTAATGTTTTTATTAATTTTTATAGGAAAGTATTGCGAAACTTTTAATATGTTATAATAATTTTTTTTCGGTAATTGTTATTCCATCAACGTTAATTTTTTTAAGTATGTCCTAATTTTTTAAGTTAAATATTTATTTTTATGTTAATTGTATTGATTGTTTACTTCCCCAGTTATGTACATGTCTTTTAATGTACATTACATAGTATATATTCTAAATAAATATTAAATTAGAGCCAGTTAAAATTTAAAAAAATAAGCATGTTCTTATCCTCTTATTAAAGTAAGAAGTTACAAAACAGGTGTTGTTCCGTGCAACTGTAATAGAAAAACTTATCCTTAAATTAACTTCAACCCCCTCCCTCATTCCGGAAACCGTTTACGTAAGGTGAGCCCAACACCACTTTACCACAGACCAGTGCATGAACAGAGCTGCACGATAAAAAGTACCAGCCCGAGCTAGATCCTAGCTCTCAGTGCTGATTATACACACAAACTTTAGACGTATTTTTTACTTTAGTTTGTAATTTTTTAAATAATAACTATACTACATTATTAATTTTTTATAGTAATTTTCTTCATCATACTGTTAAATCATAAAAATCTCTCCGAAGCTTAAGTAGTTTTGAGTTTTCAGATTTTTCAAAATTACTGCATGAAAATTGTAAATACGGTCCACCATTAGGGAACTAATAAAATAAGTAAAACTTTAAAGTGCTTTAATGCGCCTTAGTTTTCCAAGGGTCAATTATATTAGGAATAAACCTTAGATATACCATTTTCCTTAGCTGATATCGTGAGGGGACACATGGTTGAATGTATCAATCGATTTTCTATTCACTATAAAATCGTCACTAAAAGATCCCAAGCCTTTTAACCCTTCCATGTACGCAGTTTTCATAAATAATTGTTCAATTATACCTTTTTATGTAATTATTTGGTGTAAGCTTACACGGTTTTATTTTTAATACGAGATTAAATATTTGATAAGGCTCATAATAGGACTGTTATGTATTCTTTCTCATGACTAAAATAAAAAAAAAACTATAATTTTCTCCATGTTATTACAATTAATGAATTAAAATAAAGCTTATAAAGTCAGCACTAGAGTCACAGTGCTGTAATCCAGCTACTTGTGGGATGAAATGACGAAGAGGTTGGTGATACGCATAAGCTTCTCATTATGAGAAGTGAATGAGTTATATGCACGGCTCGCTTAATACCAACATGACGTCCACTCAATGGTTGCCATCAAAGTGGATACTACTAGGGAAGTCAGGAGTGCCTTTGTTTGGTGGTAGTCAAGGTTCAAGGGTGTTGTGTTGGGAAGATAACTGAGTATCAGGCTTGCCAGTTAGCTGAAAATCAGACCCATACTACGTGGTTCGGATTCCACGTAAACGATAGATTCCCTAGTTACTATAGACCCCTAGTAAACGATAGAGTATTTGGCTATTAAAAAATTGCCTTTTCTGAAGAACAGTTAACTTTAGTTAGTAACAATGACTACAATCGTTAAGCTGCACTCATATTCATTAGTCCATCAAATTCGCTCATATCTCTACGATCAGTATCTCTAATTAATAATATTTCATTAAGTAGTGTATCACTGTAATGTTTATTTATAATTATAATATTCATCAATTAAAATCAATTATAATTTTAATATTCATCGTGTAATCGTTTTACACAATAATTGGGAAGGACTTGACTGATTGAGTGTTGAGATTGTCTGTTGATTTCTCGCCCTTGCAACAGATCGTCGATGCTAATTCATTCATGTTGCTTTGAAAGTAAACACATTTACCGAAACGCAAACTATTCGAGTGATGGTTTTGTTTGTGAAAGGCACAGTCATGAGAATTCAATTATTCATCCAATAACTGTTTCATCCTTCGAATTAATATTAAAACTACGATTATATGGTATTTGGTGTTTTATTAAACTGAATAAAACGCCATTGGGTATGTTATTGTTCACTTTGGTAATATATTTTTTCAAAAAGATTTGTTATTAATATTATTACACTATTAATCAGATTATTGTTCAGATGTGAGATGCTCACATAGATTGTGATATACTAAGGCAAATATGAATGATTACTTGAGTATAGGGTGATTATGGATGATATTTGTAGTCTCGTTAGTAACAGAGTTTTACTTAGTTCAGAAAGGACCATTTGTAATAGCACAATAACAAGAGCATCTAAGGGATCATCAGCTTTACGTGGAACCCAAACCACTCAAGACTTCTCTACTGTCCACTGCTACGAAAACTTTGATCCTTAGATTTAATTAGTTAAAGATAGCTGTACAATATAAATGTTACGATTTCTTTCATGAAAAGCTTGGTTTTTATGTTGTCTTAAATGTACAGGTTAAATTAGTGTTTTTTTCGACATTCGGGCGTTTTATTTGTGTTATCATTTTAATATTATTGTGGTCTGTAATGTTAAGAAAAGACATTATTTTTAGGCCATAATTAACATTCTAATATCTACTAACCAACTGATTATACTGCAAATATAAATTTGAGACAAGTAATTACTATTCTATTCTATTACGTTCTATATTTAGATTATTTAGATTTTTGGCAGATGGCCCCATTTACCATACGGGTTACAAGTAATCATGAGCCTCATTAAAAGAAAACTACTAATAGAAAATAAATTAAGCTGACGGGTTGAATTTGATTTATATTTAATACTTAATGACTAATATTTTATTAATTGGATGGATTAATTAGTTTTTAAACTTCGAAATCATAATCAAACCAAAAACGCAGAGACCAAGTCTTCACCTTTAATTCAAATTGTTGATAATTTCAAAGATATTTGTGAATGATGTAATGGCAACCACCTCAGAACTTTCTTTATTACTGTATTCTGTATAAAGGTCAAGAACAAATTAATTTATAAGGATTACAACCAAGAAACCTTTTTACGTAAATATGAGTGTTTTTCCATAATATTCCTGGATCGTCTTTCTCCGAGACAATCCGATAATTTGTAAACTAAAACTTTTGTTCCCACAAGATATACATACACCTTTTAGACTAAGTGATACTGGGAACAAAATGTTTTTCAAAACATTTCACTGGCCTTTTTCCGTT
>JAQJVL010000021.1:4124660-4184891 GCA_035578905.1 Stictocephala bisonia
AAAGTATTTGTGTTTGTTTGCTAGTTGTTGTTTCACTGAGCTGCCACTTTACCCTAGTGACATAATGCCCAAACACATGATCTGTTAAAAAGGTTAAAGAATGTCTTATTTTACTAAGTGAAGTTAGGACCAAGAAGCCCTCTCTAACGCTTAACCTGGGAAACCGTGGCTTGAAGGTGTTATCTAAACATCACCAGTGACTATATAGGAGTACTAAGACGGGATCTATCACTGGAGACCCATCCAAGGAACAGCCACGCTTGATGTTGCGTGATCCCGTTATCTTGTGATAACGTCGGAACCCTCCGGTCAAGGTCCCTAGCAAATCTATTCTGGTTATCTGGTTACTGTGGCCGAACCTACTCACCTAATTCTTGACTAAAGTTCCATTAAGAGAGGATTTCTCTAAATTCTATTCCTAACGGCATGTAGCAGCCCCTCAATGTTTCCATTTCTCCATAACTGTAACAATGTCATTAATTTAATTTAATCATTTATTTTAAACAACTGATAAAAAACATAACCATGACAGCTTAAATGTTTTTCATGTTTATGACAATTTGGTTTTCATTGTGAAATGTTTTAAGTCATTTCAACTAACGCTTACATGGTTGCTCTACTTCCCTCTAAAGTAGAGAGAACCACGGAGGGAAGGAAGGGCTTCTTAACCAAGGTAGGTATAAAGTATAATATAAGTATACAGTAAAACCTCCTTAATCCGGCATTCTATAGTCCGGAATTGTCTGTAATCCGGCATCAACGGCAATAGACACAAATTACAGAATTGTCTTCAAAATGAACATTGTAAAGTGATCAACTCGAGAGCTAGTAAAAAAAATAGTTGCAAGAAGCAAATAGATATTAGATCTTTTTTCCAGCCATCTACCAGTGCTGTTGCTAAAACCACAAATACTATAGTACAGTACTGTACTGTATTTCATACTGTACTCAAATTTATTTCATCATGTACTGTACTTAAAAATACATTTTAATATTTCTCCTGTACTTATATATTGATTTAGATTGTTTAAATAACTCATGTTTAAATAATATATACATACAGTAAAATGTTGTTGTGCATATTATGTTATTTTTTATACACCTCCTGTATTTTTATAAATAACCTCCATAGTCAGGAAATTTCTTTAATCCGGAAAGCTTCAAGTCCCAAACGTGCCGGATTAAAGAGGTTCTACTGTAGTTATATTAGTATCACTCTGTAACAAAACTTATTTATTTATTGCTCTGTCACAAAGTAAATAAATTTATTGTTCGAATAATATCCTTTTAGCAACGATTGTTTACTAATTTTAGTTATTATCTATTAATTAATTTTCAGCAAAACATATTTTTTTGATACATCCTTACTGATATCAAACGATTATTCTCCTGTTTATGTAAACAATCCTATTTGAAATATCAGTGATTATTTTCTAAAAATAATCTATCAAGTATTTTTATTGCCTGTGTTAAAAATATGCACTGTTATTGTCAGTAATGAGCACTATCTCTAACGACCCATGGACTCAGAAGGTTTGGCTTCACTCATATTGTTTTTATTTATTGACTTTGAGAATTGGCTACAACTTTTCACCGTCATAGTTTTGATGACCTTTAAGATGGCTTTGATATTTATATGGAGTTATATTACAACATACTTGTTGAGAGAGGTCAATTTAGTATTGTGTAATACTAAAACATTTTTAAATCAGATTCAATGTTTGCTTGTTTTTCAACAGTTGTCTTATTAATGAATATTTCATTAATTAAATCTATATGTATATATAAGCCAAATACCACCACTGACTGACTCACTAACTCACTCATCACCAAATCTCAAAAACCACCAACCAAACGGATTTACTCTAAATTTTAAAGGAAGTTATCTTTAGTATCAAAGGGACCCACTAAGAAAGGATTTTTTGAAATACCATTACTGAGGAGTACGAACAGCCCCTCAAAATTTTATTTTTTCCATAAGAATAACATTGGGTTGATTTTAGTAAATTAATAACATCTGTAAATAAACATATTTATTTTGTATATTTGACATTACCCTATTGATGCATTGAGAGTTTAATCTTCAGCTTTTAAACAAAAACAAATGAAATAAACACGTTTGAAATAGGCTTTAGAACTAATACCCTATTGTGATTTTACGTTACACAATTAATCTATCATTATTTATAGTTAAAAGCCACATGCAGAGTCTGAAGTATACCGAGCACAGCGAGCGTCGGGGTTGACACTCAAAGCATGTCCCCGAGTATACTATATAGTCATTAAAATATTGTAATATTTAAGTTGGGTAGAACTCACAAAGTTAATAAATCAATATAATAGCAGAGTTTGAGAACTAACAAACTCACCTGAGTGAACTAGTCAACTAATAAAACACACAGGAAAAATATATATAAACAGCAAACTACATAAACTTTAAGTAGGACTATTTCTTTTTCATCAGATAAAGAGAGAGACTGACCCAGTTTCAATGTCCCTGGGTAAGTGATAAGGGGGAGAGGGGAGTATCCACAGAGTATATCACAATTTTTATGTAAGAGGTTTCCTGATAGTTGAGAAGTGAGATGGGGATGTGGTGTATAGGTCTATCCAATGTTGATATTGAGAGGCTGACGGGTTTTATTACCAATTGCTGTGCTAATTCATTCCTCCGTTAGCTGTTATTGAAATGGGGTGGAGGGGATATGACTGCTTTTGAGGTGTAACTTTTGGTTATGGAGGAGGGTAGGGCAGAGACAGGTCTTTCAGGATTTTGAACTCTGCAATCATGCCTATGTGTTTACAGGCATATTCACAGGTAAGACCAATATATTGAGCAAGGCAATGGTGGCGCAGTGTTGTAATCCAGCTACCTGGAGACAGTGTTTTTGAGATTGTAGGCGATGGGTTCTAACTCTGTCCTCTTAGTACTAACGTGATGTCCTCTCAATGGTTGCTATCAGCATGGACACTACTACAGAAGTCTGGGATGTCCATGTTGGGTGGTAGTCATTGTCTGAATGTTATGTAAAAGTTAAAAGTTAAAGAAAGTTAAAGATTGTCTTATTTTACCAGGCGAAGTTAGGGCTAAGAAGCCCTCTCTAACACTTAACTGGGAGAGAATTGTAATCAAGCTTGTAATTGTGTAAGGGAGAGAATTGAGTATCAAGCTTGTCAATTAACTGAAAATCAGATCAATACTATGTGGTTTGTTCCACGTAAACGTGTAGGTCTCTTAGTTGCCCTGGCTATTGGGCTATTAATAAATGGCCCTTTCTGAGGAACAGTCAAACTCAGTTAGTAACCAGACTACACAGGTCATACACACTCATCCTACACTCATAATCGTTCATATTCACCTTAAAATGTGCAAAAATTTGTGTCGGCATCTCATATGTAAGAATCTAAATTTTAACATTGTAGTTGGTAAATTAAGTTGGTGGAGTCACAAGTGTGGTATCTAGGTATGTAAATACGAGCTCGTATGTTGAGCTGGTAAGGTAAATGATGTGGCCATAGACATGGTTGCAAAGTTCAAAATCCTGCAAAACCAAATTTTATCATATCTGAAATGTTCATTTAGCTACACATAAAAGTAGTTAGACCCCTTTTACCGCTTGTTATTAGTTCCCAACTCAGAAGAATCGATTTAGCCACAAAGAAAAAAGAACAGAGGTTGCTTACTTAGGACCTCAGCGAACACCTGAGTGTCCGTTATATAGAAACTACAACTAATGTACATGTATATATACCTGTAGTTATAATTACTTTGATTAACCTTGAGAATGTGGGGGAATAACGGTGGGGCTGCCGAATGAATGGCAAACTCAATAAATAACTGCTCGACACACCTTTAGTACAATATTGGATGCAGCCTCTGTTTATTTCTTTTTTGTGATTCAGCACCTCAAAGACAAAAATATCCTGTCAATATCAGATGCCACCCATTCCCTTCCCCTCCTTCCTTAACCATTGGCAAACTATTTTGCATAACTATGTTAACATCTTTATTGTACTTTGTGGACACAGCCTCCCCTACCACCCCACAATGCCACTTACTCAGGGGCAGTTGGAACCGAGTCACCTCACATAACACAGAGGTACTAAACATATGTGTAGTTTGTTGTCTTTATACATTATGCATATTCTTGTGTTAAGAGATTGCCTACGCAGGTAAATTTGCTGATGCCCCAACTCCCCTCTCCTATTACAGTGAAACCTCAATAATTAAAAACTTTGTGTACTATGGGGGCCGTGAAGTATCAAAATGTCGAACTATGAAGAATTTATGTTAAACATGACAAAAAATTATTTTTATAACTAAGTATTGTATTTTCTTTATGAATATTGAAAAATTTAACAAAAATTAAAATAATCTGTTTATTACTAGTCCTAATAAATTGGAAGAGTGTACATACTTATTAAAGTACCTAGAGACAGTAAATTCCTTACAAGATAAAGTATCTTACTGAGTAAAATATTTGTAAATTTGGATTTTTTGTCGCTGTGAAACTTATTTTGTTGAACTGCAGCCGGTCGTGTCAAACACGGCCTGCGACAGACAATATGTTACTTCAACATGGCCAGTGTCAAAGTATAAAGACTGATGATCTATAGAGGTTCTACTGTAATTCCCCTATAACCTGTTTAAATTCAAGAAATCATATACAGTAATATATAATGTTTATGTTCTGGCTTACATTTTAAACAGTACAAGTAACTATCACACAACACAAATTTATTACAACATAAGCACAAAATGCACAAATACAAGTACACAATGCACAAATATTATGATTCACAAATAATACAGAGAATTTTTTGTGAATCGCTCTGGTGTGAGGAAGGTGAGTGTGGTTCACCGAAATTAATCACCATAATATTTGTGCATTTTGTACTTGTATTGTAATATATTTGTGCTTATGTTGTAATAAATTTATCTTGTGTGACGTTTACTTGTACTGTACATGTACCAACACGTATTATGCTACTTAAAAAACTATTTACATTTTAAAATCAGTATAAATCAACCTAATCTAATTAAATATCGTATGGTACAATTCAGTAGTGTAATATGTTGAATTGTCAACTGTGCAAAGGTAATAATTAGCATGAACTATAAAGCAAAATTTAATAATTAGATAAATTTGTTTCAGAAAATTTTGTTTAGTTTTACAGATATGGAAGCATAATTAAAAAAAAGTATTCTCTTTTTTATTTAAATAGCAATTATATTTCAAATCCGCGTTTCAAAAGTAACATTAGCTGTAGTCTCAGGAACTAATAAAACTAAAACAAGGGAGAAGGGAATTATCCTTAATAATCAACCCCAAATATTGGGAATTTATCCCGCTAAAATTGATACAAGATACCTTATTTTGCTATGAATTATCTGTACAAATAAAATAAGAATTTCGCCTGTAAACTGCCCACACTAGTCATGTTTGCACATATCTAAATTTTGTAACCAGAATCTGAAACAAGGCTTATCTAAATTTCTGTCTGACTGGCTCAAGGTCAGATGTTCTGTAGGCTACTTTTCAAGGTAGTTAAAAAAACTGGTTAAATTAAACTTATTTTCTTTATTGTATACTTGCATGAGGTAATTTATAATTTCAAAAAAATCCACATTAGAACCTCATACTCTCCAAAGTTTCTTGTGTTATTTGCGTTCATTCGCAGTATTTTTTTTTCTGACGTTGCTCTAACATAAAAATAGATTACTTGTTCAACTGAATATTTTGTATAGTTCAAATTGTTGTATAATAAATATACTTTTCTGTATCTTCTTCTCATCAGCAAAGAAGTATTAGACAGCTAAGTAACAATTATTCTTAAAAATGAAATTTCAAAATGATAATACTGAAATTTGCAAAATTTACGGTGAAAAAGATTTTGTATTTATGAACAGAGTGAGCTATTCAGTTGCACCATGCTTTAGCAGTTATCTGATTCTTAAAAAATAAACAAATAAATAAGAATAAAAATAAAACATATAACTGAATAACTAAAATCTACAGTTTCCGGTGACAACCACGTCAAGGTACTATCTACAATATTTACAAAATGACCAGACGTTTCGCCCATACTGTGATGTGGCATCCTCAGTGGTTTCTCTGAGACTGAAATCGGCAAGTGACCTTCCAGCTTTATAACAGGTGGTGGGGTGGGGACTGGTTAGCAGGTATGCTGGAGGGGGGCGGAGGCACGACCCACGTGACCTTCGGTCATTGGCCGAAAAATCAATATGGCTGACTCTTCCATTTTATTTCAATTTACTTAAAATGGGTTCCCATGTCTTTGGCAGCCGTATACTATCATCCTTTTTAAAATTATTTCTTCTTTTATATATTTCTATGGCTTCCCTTACGATTCTCGGGTAGTAATGTGGGATGTTAGCAAGGACTTTAGTTTTGTCAAATAAAATTCCATGATTACTTTTTGTGCTATGTTCAGCAACAGCAGACTTTTCCGTATCTTCATTCTTAGTATGCCTTATATGTTCCTTAATCCTTGTGGAAATTAACCTCTTGGTTTCCCCTATGTAGACTGACCCGCAACTACAAGGTATTTCATATACTCCAGGCATAGCTAGTGGAATTTTATCTTTGACTGGCCTCAGAAAATTCTTTAATCTATTCGGTGGCTTGTAAATGGTTTTTATATTTTCTTTACTTAATAGCCTGCCAATCTTTTCCGTTGTTCCCTTTATGTACGGTAGATACGCCTTTTTTGATGTATCCTTATCTTGTCTTGTATCTACTCTATTGTCTTGTTCTTTCCTCTTCAACTGTTTTCCAATAGTATAATTGATTTCTCTAACTGAATATCCATTCTGTTTTAATGTTGAATGTAATATTTGTCTTTCTTTCTTCCAACTATTTTGGTCTGAAATGTGAATGGCTCGATTGATTAAAGTGTTTAAAACTGCATTCTTCTGTGCCGGATGATGATGGGAAGCAGCATTTAAATATCTATTGGTATGTGTAGGTTTCCGGTATACAGAGTGGCCTATTCGTCCATCTCTTCTTCTCACAGTTAAAACGTCAAGGAAAGGCAAACTTCCGTTATTCTCGATTTCCATTGTGAACTTGATATTAGAGTGAATAGAATTGATATGGTGCAGAAAATCATTCAATCTCTCTTTACCATGTGGCCACACAGCCCAAACATGGTCTACATATCGATACCATGCCTTTGGTTTCAAATCAGACGTTTCAAGTGCCTTCTTTTCAAACATTTCCATATAAAGATTAGCTGCAACTGGTGATAGAGGTGATCCCATAGCTGCCCCCTCAGTTTGTTCATAGAACTTCCCATCGAAGAAGAAATAAGTTGATGTGAGGCATAGTTCAGCTAGCTCTGCTAAATCGCTGTTAAGAATTTCCTTGATTATTTCAATTGTTTCAGGTACTGGAACCTTAGTGAACAATGATTCTACATCAAAACTTACTAGTATGTCAGTATTTTGCAACTTCTGTTGGCTGATAAGGCTGATAAAATGTCTAGAATCTCTAACAAATGACTCAGTTTTTCCTACAACTTCACTTAGTTGTTTTGATATAAACTTGGCTAAATTATAAGTAGGTGATCCTATGGAACTTACTATAGGTCTCATCGGTATATTTTCTTTATGTACCTTAGGTAATCCGTACAATAGTGGTGGCCTAGGGTCAGAATTTATTAATTGTCCTTTTATCTTATTGTTAAAATTAGGGTTTGACTTAACCAATTTTGATACACTTGAAGCAATTCTTTTGGTCGGATTTCTTACTAATTTATATGGACCGTTATTAATCATATCTTTCATTTTGACTTTATAATCTTCCGTCTTCATAATTACTGTTGCATTTCCTTTATCTGATGGTATAACTATTCTTGAGTCATCTTCTTTCAAAGCCTTCAATGCAACTTTTTCATCTCTAGAGAGATTAGATTTTGGCGGCCGAGCTTTCCTGAGCACCACTGATACATCCTGTCTAATCTCTTCAGCTTTTTCCGATGGTAAATCCTTTATCACTTCTTCTACAGAGCAAATTATTTCTTCAGCTGGAATTTTATTAGGCGCTACTGCATAGTTAAATCCTTTCATAAGTAAAGAAGTTGTGGGTTGATCTAAGGTATCTTCAGTTAAATTAATTATAATTTTGCTAACGTCAAATTGACTTTCTGAAAACTTGTTTTTACAGTATTCATCTTGTAGCTTGGTATATTTCTTCTTGTGATTCTCTGTAGTTAGCTGGAGAACTCTCAATGATTTATCTTTGTTGAGGTTTTGAATAATCCCCCAATCGGCCGAATTAAGGACACTTGATAATTCTTCTTGAAGCCTTACTATTTCATTATTAATTTTGAACAATTCGTGTCTTGTTTCGCCGATTTCCCTTCTTAGAATTGACATTTCAGCTTTTTTCAGGATACTTTTGATAGAACCGTTTATTTTGTAGTGTTTCAGTTTAACACAGTTTGGTGAGATGTTGTTATCTCTGCAACGCTTCAGAAAAGCTAATCTTGCGATACATTTACTGTGTTTTACATACTTTAGTTCGTATAAACGTGTTTTCTTGAATATATCCTCTCCGTAGAGGAACTTAATCTTAGAACTTAGGCTTAAGCGGCCGGTGTCATAACTAGAATCTACAGTTTCCGGTGACAACCGCGTCAAGGTACTATCTACAATATTTACAAAGCTACTATTGTTATAAAGCTGGAAGGTCACTTGCCGATTTCAGTCTCAGAGAAACCACTGAGGATGCCACATCACAGTATGGGCGAAACGTCTGGTCATTTTGTAAATATTGTAGATAGTACCTTGACGCGGTTGTCACCGGAACCTGTAGATTCTAGTTATGACACCGGCCGCTTAAGCCTAAGTTCTAAGATATAACTGAATATTTTAAAAATGTCATTCTTGTTACATCATCAAAGAACATTAGAGAGTATTTTAATATAAATACTAACAGCTAATTTTATGAACCGTTATTTATTACCTCTTAAAAATTTATTTATTAAATTCTACCTTTTACAAAGTGTTGTCCAATAGATTTTAATTAGTAAAATCCTGCCAATTTACAATATGTTATTAAAAACAAAATACCCAAGGAAGAACTTGCAGCAAAAGGTCTGCGGGTGGAGTGATGTCCATCGTCAAAACATATGTGATGATGCATAAGGATTGTACTTGAAACTAGCGGAGGCTCATAATAAGTCAGTCAGATTACTGACATGTAAAAATTTACTATTTCTATAACCAAAGTAGTAGATTTGCATTTGTTAAACAAATATTATTCATTGCTTTTTTTATCATCTGTAATATTGAATATCAAATCTCATAGTACTGAATTGAACAATTAGTCTAGGCAGATGACAGTGTAGCTACTATATCACCAAGAAATATTATAATAATAAACATCAGTTGATAATATGAATAAATATTTAATATTTCTTCAAGGCAACTGTTTGAATAAGTTAATATTTTCATTAAAGAGCCCCTCTTTACTCCTCACCTATGTCCAGCTGTCACTGGCCGTGTGCCTAGACTGTTTAACCTGTATGGTTAGCAATGTACAATAAGTCAGACAGGTGACTTTGACATGTACAAATTTACGACTTCTCTAACCAGAGTAGTAGGTTTGCATTTATTTAACAACAATATTTATTACTAAAGTTCCGTTCACACATCAGTTTGCAACTTTTGAAGAAAGTTTGAAATTTTTGAGAATACTATTTATAAATTTGTTGCAAACTTTTCTAGTTTAAAACAAAATCATCGAGTTGCAAAATGAATTTCATGTTTCCACTGGTTGTCGGTAAAATATTGAAACTTCCTTTGATCTTTGTTTGAAACTCAAATGTGCACCAAAAGTTACAAACTTTGTAGTTTTTAGAATGTCGGAGAGATAGGACATCAGCAAACTTACCTTAGAAGACAAATTCACTAACACTAGAGTAGTAGTTTCTCCAAGTGAGTAGAGAGTGCCAGTGGTACTGAAAATTTTTGTAATTATGTGATTCTTTTGTGTATGTTAATACTACTCTGGTGTTAATGAACTTGTCTTCTAAGGTAAGTTTGCTGATGTCCTATCTCTACAATATACGTACTAATTCCTGGCCTAGTGCCCTTTAACCTAACCTAAAACTTTGTAGTTTGAAACTTTCCTACCTTCATCTCTGAGCATGCGCATGCATTATTCCTGCTGATCAGCTGTTATATACAGCTGACATCTCAAATAAGACATTTCAAACACCTTTAAGTGCAAACATAGCTTGTTTTCAACTTTTTAGTTTGAAACAATAAAATCTGAAACAAAAAAATATATTGTATTGTAATATTGTAAACTGCTGTGTGAACGCAGCTTTTTTAAGCATCTTACGTTGGATTTAGAATTTCAAATCTTGTATTATGATTAGCAGGTTAATTAAGAGGATTAATCGTCTCTAATTGACTTCATAATATGCTTATTGACTTTTAGGCTGTAGTTTTTCTTGTATTATTTTTTTAACTGATAAATATTAATAAAATTCAAATAAATGTTGATAAATTTAAAACAACTTTAATATTTTCAATTTAGGGATGCTGCTGCTTCAGTTATCCTCAATAATGATTATGCCTCTGGCCACTCAGCAGATTCCCAAGAAGACTTGTTGGAGTTTGATGCCGTATTCCCAATCATTGAACGAGACCTGACAGAGACGTCTGACCGCTATGCAGATGCAGAAATAGCGAACAAGTGGTTCCAGAAGGTATAACATTCTTTAATTTTATTAGTAAATACTTATTTGACAATTATTCTTATGAAAATAGTGCAGGCACAGCAACAAAATCAGTTTGTGTCATTTTGGAGTCTGAATTTTAAATCATTCTTTAGAGAAAAGGAACCCTTGAATACTTATTTTATTTTTTTTAATTTTATTTATGTATTTATTTATTACTTTTAAGTATACAAAATCTAGGCCTCACCAAGCTATGCAAAACTTGTCAGTGAGGTACTATAGTAAACAAGAAAGACAAAAACATAGAAAAAAATATGTACTGTATATATTTTTTTTAATATTATTTATTAGTAATTATTGGGCAGACACCTGTTTAAAAAAATAAAAATGCAGCTAATAATATGATGTAACTATGCATCATAATATAAGGTATGAATTTAACAACTGCACAATATGGCTACAACAGAGACGCTAGTGAAAGTTTGTAGATAATTTGGTCCTGTTTGCCAAAACATTCCTGTTCTCTACTCTATGCCCTATTCCCTCAACAACAGTGTGTGAAGTGTAATATAACAAACTTTCAAACACACATACGTTAGGTGAAGTTTTATATAAATGTAATTAATTGAGATGTCATAGATTGTCAGAAACAACTAAAAAACATGAAAGTATTAGTTTGTTAATTAATTGTTATTTATTTGAACTAAAATAGAAAATAAATATTGGCTATATACTGAATAAAACTAATTAATACTGCTGTGAAGTACTTTTTTTAATCAATAAAATAATTGATTGAACACGAGAATAATTTATAACATGTGCAAAAACCTTACAAAATTTGTCTGCATATTAATATAAATAAAAAATAATTATACAATTTTTATAAATATCAAATAGTAATCAGTCAACATCAATCAAAACTTTAGGACTAATATAAATAATAACTGTATCATCTGCAACAACAAAAATCAAATAATTGTTACCTACTTCTAACAATATTTTCAACGCAAATAAACAGCAAAAGTTATATCAAAAACAAAATGAATAAACAACAGGTAAATCACCACCAAAAAGAAATAAACAACAAATCAGTATACAACATACAAGAAAATAAAAACACAGTTCATAGAAAATAACAGTAAATTATCCGATAGCAAGAGCTGTTTTATACTATTTTTTAAAATTTTGCAATTTTTTAATTTTTAATAATTTAGCAGGAATTTTTAAAAATATTTTTGGTGCTATACAATACTATACAAAATTTCCTTTATTTATAATTAGTACAATAAGTACACAAATAGAGTAAAAAACATGGCAATAATGAACAACAATGGCAATAATAAAATATCCAATACAATCAAAAGCATTCTAGTAAAAAAGAATAATACTGTATTTTGATTTAAAATACATTAAGCGAACAAAAAAACTATTTTGCTTGAAAAATAACTAACTTAAGGTAGTGCAGTGACAGAAATAATAGCTAAGATTATGATTTTAAGGTTTGTTAGCAATTGAATCGAAAAAATCATCAAGGGAATACAGAGCCTTCTCAATAAGATACTTCCGTAATCCATTTAAAAATTTAGTGCTTTTTTTCATTCTTAATAAAATCAGGAAGTGCTCTTAAAGACTTGATACCAATACTCGGTGGTTCCTCATTATAAAAATGTAGGTTATGATGTTTGGTGCTGATAAATGTTTTATTTCTAGTGTTATATGAATGTGTCATATTACTTTGACACTTTTTGGCATAATTATTGTTTCGTTTATATATTGCCTTAAAACAGTTAATATTCCTAGAACAGATAATGCATTTTTTACACTATCATTCCATTTTAATTCTAAAATAATTAGCACTGCTTGTTTTAATATCTTTAATATTCTTTTCAAGTTATTCTGTGTTGTTGATCCTTAAATTACTATACCAAAGTGAATATGTGAATGAATTAAATAAAAATAAATATACCTTAGAGTTTTCAAATTACAGATTTTAGCCATTGTTTTTGGTATAAATAAACCTGAAGATAATTTGCCAATAATGTAGTCGACATGGTCTGACCAATCTAAATTTGTATCTACTATTAACCCGAGAAACTTAGTATTTTTTACACAATCCAATTGATAATTTTCTAAACTAACTGAGCTTACTGTATTTATTTATTTTTTTTGAGAATTGCCAAACAAATCTTTGTTTTTTAAGATTAACCAAAAGGATATTGTTTACAAGATATTGAGAGATGGCTAACAAATTAATAAAAGACGATATCTCCAGCTTCTCCTGAGACTCTGCTGTTGTTAAATGTTAGTATAGTTTGCATATAAGCAGACACTGCAATTATTTTCAGTTATTACTCCAGGAAATCCTTTTAACACGTTCTCTGCACTAAAAAGGTAGTATTGCAACTCTAAATTGCTAAAAAATATTTGTTTGACTACTTACCAAAAACTGGTCTCCAGATGTCCGAAATGTTGAATGCAGATGTTTCTGTAACCATTTAAGAAGGAATTGATGACGTCATTTCCAGTACTAAAATTGTAGTAGGCCGCCACTGGTGCCAGTTTGTGTGTTGTAGCCACTCACATTTTTAGTTGCACAACCCCACTAACACGGGTACGATTGTTCTTTTATGTACAAAATCAATAAAATATAAATAAAAGGACAACAAATGTATTTACACATCTCCCATCAAATGTTCCTTTAGTATAAAAGATTTCTAATAACCAACGATATATAAAATTATGAAACAATTACAAAGAGCACGGGAAAATACTAAAAAAACACAAAATTAAAAATAATATATATACATCCCCTTCCACCGCCACTTTTTCTTCATAAATAAATTCTCAATATCTTCATGGTACTTGTCAAAGTACCGGAGTTCGCAAAGTCCAAGTTTATCCAGGCATAAGCCGCAAATGTAAATTGTTTGTTTTCGTTTGCCTTCTTTTGAACAAACACGGCAAAGTTTGGCAACTCTCGTACCATTTGCTCTTCTTTTTTCATTTTTTGACAGTCTATGTAGACTATTTCATGTTGGTGTCACCATCAGTGGGGCTTGTTTGGGGGTAAGAGAGCTTCCAACACCTTTAGTCGAAAATCACTGAGTCTCTGATTGTACATATTGTGTAGATACCACGCATTTACCATACACACTTGAAGAAAGTGCATGAACATCTTCTTGTGCCAGCGAAGGGTTTTTTGCTCACAGAGGTAATAGGCCAACATCTGGTCTAGATGGTCGACCCCCTTCATGTGTGCATTGTACTGCATCACAGGCTTAGGTATTGTTCTCTCTTATTGGTGACTTTCACCATCTCATTGTCAAATCGGGAGGAGATTTAAAGGACTGTACGTTTATCCCTCCATTTTCCCACCATCACACTTTTAGCATAGTTCGCTACTGTTCCGCCTTTTGCCAAATGAGCCAACTTCACAGCCTGTGGTGTGAACTTCTTGTCACTACGCAATATGCCTATTAAGTACGTGAGCCGTCGTAAGAGTTTAGAGGTTAGCGAAAAACTGTTATAGAAGTTATCCATAAATAATGCGTGGCCCTTTTCTAAAAAATCCAACATCAGCTTCATAACCAGTTATTCAGTATGGCTTTTTTCCCCGCAAGAATCATATTTCCCTGTATAAATATAGAACCATAGCATGAGTCCTTCAGGTTCGTTTAGGGAGTATATTTTAATTCCATATTTATGGCGCCTGCTCTTTATGTATTGGCGAAATGCTAAGCGGCCACACCAAAGCTCCATCTCCTCATCAATAGTCAATTCACGGTTAGGGTTGTATATTTCTTTCATTTTGTTGTTCAAATAGTTAACAATAAGACTGATTTTATAAGCCCTATTGTTTGCAGGTTCAGAATGTTCGGCTGTTGCAGGTCTCGAAAAATGTAAACATCTTAGGATGACAAGGAACCTATCACGTGACATTTATTGGCTGAAAGCTGTTAGGTTGAACAAATGATGAGTTTTCCAGTAATCGTTCAGTCTATTTAGTCTAATATGGAGGATTGGTCTAGGATGGAGGATAGTGGTATGGAGGATTAGGCCAATGAAAGTAAAAAATTCATCCAAACATAGATCTTTGTACTTTGCAATTCGAGATTTGGGGATTACTCTAGGGCCACAAAATACTTCCAAGGCAAAGCGATTTGTTTCAAGTATTATTCTCTCCATCTGCACAAGATCAAACATCATTTTAAACCAGTCAATAGGTGAGTTATTACCTGGTATTGGTACCTTTAGTCCAGGATTACCAGTAAAAGGGATGTCACGGAAGCTTCCCATGGCGCCATTAGTCGGCGACCATGTCGGGGGATCAACGCCCTCTGCGTCGTCTTCAGAGCTGTCTGAACTGGAATCCGATATTTCTTCTTCTTCGGAATCAAAGTTTTTAATAATTTCACTATCATTAACCTCTTCCATTTCACTATATACAATCCTAAAACCTTACAGTACACTGCTCATAAAGCACTGACACATTAAAAATCCGAAATGGCCGATCCGAATACGGTTTGCACTAAAACAAAGTACAAAACCGGCACCACATGCAGTGACAATAACAGCGTTCCCTGCCGAATGCTGAACTCACACTGAGACAATGTTAGAGAGTGGAGCGCTGTACTACATTTGTAGTAGCCCGCGTGGTGCGCCAGTGGCAAGGTACTACAACTGTAGTAGCCCGCAGTCAATGTGTTTAGTAACACAAAAAGAGTAACGGAACCAGTATAGATCCCTGAGGGACACCATACTTCAACTTTCTTGAAGATGATAACACTTTTTCAACTTTAAAATTATTATGACATGTAATCTCAACAAACTGCATTCGATTACTGCAGTTATATCCGTGAAGACACCCATGGCTAGCTCCTTCTGCCGAATCGTCTCCTTGACTCTCGTGACGAGTCTATGGAGAGCCGACTCAGCAGATCTCCCAGCCATGTATGCGTGTTGATTTGTATGGAGCGGGTTATCTCTCAATACCCCATCCCTCATATGTCTATCGACCAACCTCTCCAGTGTCTTTAGTAGAAAAGACATGAGGCTGATCGGTCTGAAATCTTTAGGTTTGGAATGTGTGCCCCTTCGAGATTTGGGGATATAGACCACTTCAGCGGTCCTCCACAGCCTTGGAATGAAACCTAAAGCCAGGGAAGCCCTACATATTATGGTCAGGTGGGGTAGGAGCGACTCCAAGCCCCTCTGCAAGTGCACAGGCAGGATGCCGTCTGGCCCCGCACTCTTGAAGGGGGCAAAGCACTCAACTGCACACTTAATCTTTTGCTCTGTGACGAACTTCTTTGCCTCACTCCAGTCCGCGTGCGAGGCCCGCCTCACCTAAGTGGGGGGCTAGCCTCTGGTTCCTCGACGGATCCCGGAAAATGAGTCTCAAATAAAAGTTGCAAAGTCTCTTCTTCAGATCTGGACCACAACCATCATATTTAATGAGGGGTCCCAATCTTCCCCTAGGGTCCTTAGCCAGCACTTTGTGAAGCCTAGACATCACTGAGGTCGTCTCTATAGAGGTACAAAAGTCTCTCCAGGATTTCCTGGAGAATCTACGAACCTCCCGTCCATAGTTTCTTTGCGACTCCTGGTAGGGCAACCAGTCAGCATCACTTCCGGATCTGTTGGCCCTGCCAAGGAGCCTTCTGGTTCTTCTTCTATGGTTCTCCAATTCATGAGACCATCTCCGGCCTCGAGCATCCCTTTGTACCTTCAAAGGGCAGTTATTCTCATAAGAGGTGATTACGGTCTCTGTAAGGAATGCCACTCTATCCTCTAGATCCAGTCTAGATCGAATCTGGCCTTTAGGAATTAGATCCAGTCTGTCAGAGAGTTCTACTGAGTAAGAGGCCCAGTCTGTCAGTCTGGGATTTCTGTACGCCCTTTGTGTTGTCTGGCCCTCAAGCACAAAACAGATGCGTCTGTGGCCCGACAACGAGGGTTCCTGCGAAACTTCCCAGTCCCTAATTTCGTAGAACATTGAGGCTGAGGCCATAGTTATGTCTATAACATCCCTCCTTATAATATTAGAAAAGGTTGGGAGATTACCCTTATTGAGTACCAAAAGGTCGGTCCCTCCAAGGTATTCTGCAAGAGCAAGGCCCCTCTCGTTCGTGTCACTACTTCCCCAAACCTCGTTGTCAGAGTTGGAGTCACAGCTGATCACTAGCTCAAGGTTCCCGCTCCGGCAGTAATCCACCTACGCCACCATCTCTCTTGATGGTGGAAGGATCGTCCTATTGTATGGGAGGTATACCGATTGAACCACCAGTTTCCTCCCCACTCCATTGCTCTCCTGCAGTTTAATTAACACTGCAACCACATCTCCTCCACAGATCTCCGGTATTAGCCAACTGTCTACGCCTGCAACCAAAATGGCCGCCTGCGGTTTCAGCCCACCTGATTCCCCATAGAGGCTATATTTAGGAATGTTAGACCCTTGATACGGTTATCCTGAATCCACGGTTCTTGAATCAGAGCAACATTGACTCCTCTGTCTCTTATAGTTCTAGCTAGTATAGTAGAGGCCTCAATACTATTATTGAGGTTGGTTTGTAAAAAACTCACCATTTCCTCCAGCCCAGCACTTCGGTCCTTGGTCCCCCTCTTCCTCTGGGTAGTACTAATTAGGAAAGTTTTAAAGATACTTGGGTACTACCTTAGGGTAAAAATACGTTTGCAGTCACCGTTTTAATGTAGTAGTAACTTTCTTATAAGTTAAAAAACTACAGTTTAAACACAATTAATTTATGTTTTTAACATCTCACAATGCCTTAAAACTGTTTAATTATGCAAATATACTTAATAAAATTATATTGTAAAAGTTTAAAGGCCCTGCGTACATGATTTCTTGCATAAAAATGACTTTTTTCTGTTGCAATACTTATATTTTTTTTAATTAATAAAGTCAATACCTCAGTAACTACTAACAATACGATAAATCCATACAGGACTTTTTTTGTAGAAATGATCCATACAACAAGCTTGTGAAGTTTGGACGTCAACTTTTGGGACACACTAAGATACCTAAAAGACCTTTGGTTTCAAAGTCTAGACAAATCTGTAAGTCTACTTTTAGAGGGCACAAATTACTGTAGATGACTCTGAATCAATGAAATATCAGGTTTCTCACCATAACTAGCCATGTCCTGTGAACTAGCTATGCATTTGGTCAAATTAAATTGTAAATTTTCCTATTAAAATCAGTTTGTTCTCTTAGATAAAAAAGTTTCAAAGTCTAAAGAAATCTGTGTCTACTTTTAGAGGGCTTATATTTGACTCTGAATCAATAAAATATTGTGTTTCTCGCCATGTTTAGCCATGTTCTATGACCTGGCTATACATGTGTTCAGATTAAATTGTATATTTTCCCATTGAATACAGTATGTTCTTTTAGATAAAAAAGTTTCACAGACTAGAAAAATCTAAGTCTACTCTTAGAGGCTGTAAATTAACCAATTTGATTTACACGCACAAATTGAAAATCTAGCTTTACCTAAGGATGAAGGAGGTGAGATAGAGCAAAAAGTCATAGGGCCAAAGTTGTAGATTGTTTCAAATCAGTTGCAGAAAATGGTGTTAATTTTGCTGTAGAACCGTTCATTTAGCCGCTAGAGTCCAATTAAAGAAACACTGTTTTTGGCATTTAAAATTTTTGGCACTGAATTAGCTGCCATCTTTGATTTACTAATAATATTTCAAAATCCATTCTTATTGCACATCTACAACATATTATTGTAAATACCACTGTACATGTATGGGTGGGCGGGTGGGTCAATACCACTGTACGTGTATGGGTGAGCGGGTGGATCAATACCACTGTACATGTATGGTTGGGCGGGTGGGTCAATACCACTGTTCGTGTATGGGTAGTGAACATTTACAGCTGTTCACACCAACAACAGTAAATGTTTCTTAGTTTTGCTTGTTCTTTTAAGGGCCGATCTTCTAGAGATATTTCAGTAAATTTTTTCAGAATTCAGAATACCACTGCACTTTTATGGCTGGGTCAATACCACTGTACGTGTATGGGCGGACGGGTGGGTCAGTACCACTGTACGTGTATGGGTGGGTCAATACCACTGTACGTGTATGGGCGGGCGAGTGGGTCAATACCACTGTACGTGTATGGGCAGACGGGTGGGTCATTACCACTGTACGTGTATGGGTGGGCGGGCGGGTCATTACCACTGTACGTGTATGGGTGGGTGAGCGGGTCATTACCACTGTACGTGTATGGGTGGGTGAGCGGGTCATTACCACTGTACGTGTACGGGTGGGCGGGCGGGTCATTACCACTGTACGTGTATGGGTGGGTGAGCGGGTCATTACCACTGTACGTGTATGGGTGGGTGAGCGGGTCATTACCACTGTACGTGTATAGGTGGGCGGGTGGGTCATTACCACAGTGCGTGAATGGGTGAGCGGGCGGGTCATTACCACTGTACGTGTATGGGTGGGCGGGTGGGTCATTACCACAGTGCGTGAATGGGTGGGCGAGCGGGTCATTACCACTGTACGTGTATGGGTGGGTGAGCGGGTCATCACTACTGTACGTGTATGGGTGAGCGGGCGGGTCATTACCACTGTACGTGTATGGGTGGGCGGGTGGGTCAATACCACTGCACGTTTATGGTTGGGTGGGTGGGTCAATACCACTGCACGTTTATGGGTGGGTGGGCAGGTCAATACGACTGCACGTTTATGGTTGGGTGGTTGGGTCAATGCCACTGCACATTTATGGGTGGGTGGGTGGATCATTACTACTGCACGTTTAAGGTTGGGTGGGTGGGTCAAATTTTAGCCTCGTAGGCTTAGAACTTTTTTAGTTACAGAGATGAGTGAGTGAGTCAGTAGTATTTGCCTTTTATAGGTATAGATTACATTTGACAGGCATTACCTGCAAACCAAGTTCCAAGCATTTATCTGTATACTTTAATTTTCTATACTTCTTGTGCAAATAGCATATGAATTATATATCATATTGTGTAGGTGCTAGAGTACAACATGTTTGGCGGCAGCAAGAGTCGGGGGTTGGCCGTTGCTCAGTCATACAAGATACTAGCAGCTCCTGAAGATGTAGTGCCTGAGAATCTACATTTGGCTCTTGTTATGGGCTGGTGCATTGAGCTGGTAAATATTAATAGTGACTTAATTAACATATGTATGTTTTGTTATGCTTTAAATTAATTTTGCTATGCTGTAAATACACTCAAAAAGTTAAAAGTAAACACAATATTTTTTCCAAATAACATGTAATTTGTAGTGACATGTAAAATTTATAGAAATATTTTTGTGCAGTTTTTTAAGAAATGAGTTTATTGGAAATATTAACACACATAATTTTGATAAATTTATGCAAGTAGGATAGTTTTGGTAGCTGTATGAACTAAAGAACTTGTATTAAAATGTAATTGTAAAATGCATCTTAACTCAATTTATTAACTTTAATGCAAGTATCAAAATAACTTTGGAAGTTTGACCAAAAATATATTTTGCTACCAAGCACAATTTCCTACTCTTTTCTAGCCTAATTTTGTGCTTATTACCTCTGCATATGTCATGATTAATCACATATGAGAAGCCAATACAGCTCTTTTTTATTTTAAGGCAACTATGAATGATTACATAAGTGTGGATTACCTGGGTAGTCTGGTTATTGATGTATGCTCAGAAAGGGCACATTATAATGCAATAAACAGGCTAAAAAAGAACCTACTTAATGTGGGGTCCGAACCAAGTAGTATTATTATGATTTTTAGCTAACGATCTTCATACTTAGTTCTCTTCCCTAATCAACAACCAAACCATCCAACACAGACTTCTCTAGTAGTGTCCAAGGCATGCGGATGCTGTGCCAGTATTAAGAGGACCAAGAACAGCACTTTCTTCCCAAATAACTGGTTAAAACACTGGATTACTAGTGCCGACAATGTTAGCATATGATGCTAATCATTGTTGTATCTAGTAACAAAAAGTCATATTTCTTCTTAATTTCTTTCCTATTCAATTTTATTAATTATACTTGCATGGCTTATTGATGGTATGATTTGGTCGGACAGTAAGCGACCTGTGTGTTATATTTAGTGCATGTAGGGGTTCCAGCAGCAGAGGGAAATCATTCCCCTGCTGAGCTGCTTTACTTCAAGGCAGTGACTAACTAATGATACTGTGATTCTTTCAAGTGGTCAACTTCCACAACAGTGTTTAGTTAAAAAAAAAATGTACAAGTTTGTTTTGTTTCTATTAATTGTTTGCAATATTATTCATTGCGTTATTGCTATTATTAATCAATTTTTGAATACTAAATAATGATTTAATTTAAACCTTTCCCCTCGGATGGCCAACCCAGTTGGACATTACGATTTTGCCACCAGCTCTGCGAGTGTTTGTCTAAATGTGCCTTCGAGTGTCCAACTCTAGTGGCCACTACAATGTTTGCGCTCAAATCGGGTAAAATTTAGTTGCGTTGTCCGCCGGGATCGGCTGTCCAACTGTGATGGCCGGCAATGATTTCCCTACGCACTAGGATGTCTAACTCTGTTGGACAATTGACATATGTTTTTTTATTTTAGATATAATTTGTTTGAGCAATATTTTAAAATGTTTAACAGCTGTTTAAATATGTCAGGATTATAGTCAACTTGCTGATATTATTCGTTTCCGTTTCTGCTTTATGTAGACATCCTGATTGTGTGACAGAAATTGGCTGTGAGTTTAAGCTATCTCTTGATTTTATCCTCGTGCATCTTGTGTGTTATTAATTATTGTAAATATTATATTTTGTTGTAAAATACAGTATTTAATTGTAAATAATAGTTATTTAGTTTGCGTTTTAGTATCCAGGTCTTTGTCCCGGCGTATTTTTCGAAAAGTATCACACTCAGCAACATTTCAAAAACTCATTTATTTCAAAACTAAATTTTACAAAACTTTTAATTACAGAATTGTATGTTTCATTAATTAAAACTTTTTTATATTAATTTAAAACCAGACAATAAATATTTTTAAGATACATGATACTCGTATATAGAGATTATCAGACCACTGACAAGCCGCTAATATGGCAATTATTTTAAATTATAAACTGATTATACTTATATGTACCTTATATAATTTAATTCTACACATTTCAACTATCAGTTAAAAATAGAAAAATAGTAATTTAAAATAAATATTGACACACATTTTTTTTAAAACTATTTTTCATAAGTCAAAATGTTCAATGTTTTTCAATAGTACGAGGGGTATCCAAAAAGTAAGTTTCCCTATCTTCAAAGAGACATAGGTAATTTTTGTTTAAACTAAAATGATTTATTTCATTTTATACAGACGTTAAACTACTTTTCTACGTAACTCCCATTCAAATTGAAGCATTTTTGGTATCTTGACAAGAGTTTTTTATACCTTTATACCAATCTGCTGCCTTGTTTTTCAACCAGTTTTTCACTTCCTGTTTGACTTCTTCATCACTGGCAAATCTCCAACCTCCAAGATGATCCTTTAGCTGTGCAAACAGATGAAAATCGCTTGGAGCAAGGTCTGGAGAATAAGGAGGTCGCTCAAAAATATCCCAGTGAAACTCAGCCAAAATATTTTGTGATGCACGAGCAGTGTGAGGCTGGGCATAGTCATGAAACAGCAAAACTTTGCAGGACAAAAGCCTCCATCTCTTGTTCTGGATGGCACGATGAAGTCTCATGAGTATTTATTTTATTTGTATTTATTCTTAAGACGCTGATCGTCAAGATTTGGGCGAATATGGACTTTGAACGAGTGTGATGTGTGCAGATGAGCGAATGTAGTCATTGTTACAAACTAAGGCCGACTATTCCTTAGAAAGTGTCATTAATTAATAGCCCAATGACAAATGAACAGCCGGCGGTTATCAGCTTATCCCTCTCAAAATATGTTACGACTCTGATTGGGATCAAACTGAGAACCTTTAGCTTATGAAGCTGGGATTTAACCAACTAATCTACCGACCAATTGTAGTACATCGTAGTACCGTTCAGCATTGATTATTGTTCCACGGGGCAGATAGTCGACAAGCAATACTCCTTCACAGTCCCGAAAAATTGTGGCCATCACTTTTCCTGCTGACTCAATCACTTTTCCTTTAACAGGAGCTTTCTCTCCTTCCTTTATCCATACCATACTCTGACGTTTGGATTCAGGAGTCAAATGGTGAATCCAAATTTCGTCTCCAGTGACTATTCTTGAAAACACATCTTCACCTTCATTTTCAAATGTCTGCAAAAATGTTAGAGCAGCTGCACAACGACGCTGCTTGTGAACGTCAGACAACAAGCGTGGCACCCATCTCGCACACACATTTGGCAACTGGAAATTGTCAACCATGATGTTACGACAACAATTAGGAACGACTAATATCAATATTAGAGGGTAGTCTAACAAAAATTTCATCAACTGTTAGTCGTTGGTCCGAATCAATGACTGCTTGCACGGCATCAATGACATTGTATTCGTGAGATATCTCTGGTCGGCACTACGGTCATCGTCATGCACATTTTGCCTCCCTTCAATAAACATTTTCCGCCAACGGCGAACCATTTGGATGGACATTATTCCTTCACCATATACTGTGCATATTTGATGATGAATATCCACAGCTGATTCAATTTTTGCAGTTAAAAATTGAATTACACTACGCACCTCACAACTGGCAGCAACAATCAACGGTGCCTCCATGGCGAGCGAGCCATAACTGACCGAGCGTCGCTTCCCAGTTGCCAAATCGGTTCTCAGGGGTACCAATACAACCACGCCACAATACCCTGTGCCTCGCACCTGTCAGCGTTGTACTTGATGCGAGTAATGAAGATGGGAAACTTACTTGTTGGATACTCCTCATATTTAAAAATATATTATACTAATATTATAATAAGAAAAACTATATCACATAACGCTCCATATTTTAAATATTCATTACAAATATTTAGGTCACTGCTCCTAATAATGGGTGGGGCTTTCTATTATGCCTTCAGCACAATCTTGGTTGCCATGATAATTTTTAAATGAAATTACAAAATTGGGGTAGAGTAGTTATCTGTATCACTTCCACCTCTCAGTGCATCTCACTCGCACCAGAAGACCCAGAATGTTGTTTTGTAAGCGGCCTATCTATAGTGTATTAAATATTGATGTCTTATAAATGAGAATATAATGACACATATTTAGATCATGGTAATGCTACATAAAAGGAGATGACATCGATGAGTGAGTCTTATCATAGTGATTTTTTTCCGCATAGTACCCTTTATTATGTAATGATTTCAGCTACACACTAGTTTGGTGATGACCCAAGACCTTATAGACCAGGCTCGTGAGCGACGAGGCAAACCCTGCTGGTACCTCCAGAACCCGCGGCAAGCTCCAGATGGCGCTGCCAGGCTTATGGAGACTGCCATTTACAAATTGCTAAAAAAGTACTTTAGAAAAAAAGATTATTACATTGATGCTCTTGAATTGTTTCATACGGTAAATGTTCATATTATACTTTGTACATTAGCATTAATTTAATTTATCTAGTAGAAACTCAATTGAGATTTACTCACTTTCCTGAAAATGTATGCAGGCTTTAGGTACTTTTAAATAATCAATAAAATAGGCATGGAAGTAGGATGAAAGTAGTACTAACATTAGTTTTCACCACACTTGCTTTGATTTTAATTTTAAATGCAACATTTTGTTTTTTATAGAGATAGTCATAAAATATGCTTATGCTATATGATTAAAACAAATATATTTTTTCTTTACAAATTTACTATGAATGTTTAATTGTAGCACCATCTTGATTTTTGTGACATACAACCGTATAGAAAAACCATAGTTGAAGTATAAAGTTCAGATGATCTGATAATTTACCACACACACACACACACACATATACAAAATGGTGAATCTTAAATTTTATTTCAATCCTTCGTCAACACAAAAGCTCCAAAATTTTTCCTAAGGCCACTTGGTTAATGGGATTTTTGCATCCAAGTCCAGGTCATGTTTTAGTGTTTGTGCACAGTTCTAAAAACTAACTAATAAAACCTTTGCTCTTCTGACCAATTTTTAATGTTATTTATTAACTATCTTTTATCTATAGAAAAATAACTAAAAGAACCTACAAGTCAATTTTAGATTCATATAAAGCTTGATTATAAATAAAAAAATAGTGATTATCACTATAAATTATAAGATTACAACATAGCATACAACTGATACAAACTATCCACGTACCCTGTGGACAAACACGTACAACTGACTGATCCAACCACCCATGCTGTGGACACATATGACTTATATTGGCCTACCCACCCACCCTCTGGGCACATGTAATTGAATTTAACCCACTCACCCACCCATGCTGTGGATATACACGACTGATAGTCACCTACTTACCCAACCACTTATGCAATGGACTTATACAACTTATATTGACCTACCCACTCATCCATGCTGTTGATATATTATGGGTCTGTCCAGTAGAGTAACTGAATACATTCCACAGCACCAGTAAATTTGAGCTGTCTACTTATTACACAACATGCAGAATAATTAATAAGTTCATCAAAGAAATACAATCATCAATTTTGATAAATCATTTTTAAGGAAGGTCAAGAGGCTTTTGATGGATAACGCTTTTTTTCAATAGAAGAGTTCATAAATGCTGAAATAGGGCCATTATTTTAAACTCTGTACTTACTAGGACTAATTAATAGATTGTTAGAATACTGTTATTGTTTAAGTATTGTTCCAGATGGATGTATCATTAATGACAATTCCTATGTACATCATTGTATTCTAATTGGAAATAAACGTCTTATGTCTTATACACGACTGATATCGACCTACCCATCCACCCTGTGGATACACAATGACTCTGACCCACCCACCCGTGCTGTGGACACATAAGACTGACATTGACTCGCCCACTCACCCACACTGCAGATATTTACAACTGAAATTGACTCAGTAAATAAAAATACCGACGGACGTTGTCTTTTCTGCTTTTTTTACCATATATGCCTGGCACATATTGGCCTGAAAACAGTTAAGGACCTAACCTAGCTCTTGAAACCGTAGACATTGCTTGAAGTAGAAGTTTGAACAACCTTCAGTTGAATTGTTTTCTTAAATTTAGATCCTGTGCCTTCCTAAATTTAGGAACTAATTACTTTGTATAGGTTTACTAAGTTACTGAATTCAGATGAACATTGCACCTTGCTGTAAGCTAACATCAAATCCATGTACTTGAACTTCAGGCCAATGTTTAATTAGTTTGGGAATTTAGGTTGGAGAGAAGGCAATGCTTGGCAAGGTGCTGGACATGGAGACGAGAGGAGATCCCGAGCTCAAGCAGTTTGACATGACAACATACAACACCATATCAAAGTACAGAAACGCTTATCATTCCTTTAAACTACCAGTTTCTCTTGCCCTCTATATGGTTAGTAGATCATCCTAAACACTACTTATGATCACTGATTAACATGACAGTTTAAAAAATTAAAGATGTGCGAGTAAGTTATAATATAAAACGAGGAACAATAAAGGAAAAACTAACTTTTACAATAAAGACTCCTAGATCTTTTGTAGTATGATATAAAATATTGACCATTTTTATATAAGGTAAATACAACAAAAGCAAATTTAAAAATCATAAATTTATGGTTTTTGTATATTTATTTTTATTTATTTTATTTATTCGTAAGACGCCGATCGTCAAGATATGGGCGAATATGGATTTCGAATGAGTGTGATGAGTGTAGATGAGCGAATGTAGTCATTGTTACAAACTAAGGCCGACTATTCCTAAGAAAGTGTCATTAATTAATAGCCCAATGACAAATGAACAGCCGGTGATTATCAGCTGATCCTTCTCAAAATGTATTGACTCTGATTGAGATCGAACTGACAACCTTTAGCACATGAAGCTGGGATTGAACCAACTACGCTACCGACCAATTATATTATATAATTCATTTACGAATATATAATTATTATTTTTATTGATATGTTTGAAAATTATGTATATACCAGACACTTTGAGGCTAAAGAAGAAAGGTATGTTTGAATACATTTTCATACTTGGTCCTTTGCAAAGACCCTTGTGCAACAAACTATATAAGAACTGGAACGTGCACTGTGTATACAACAACCAGTACATTTTCCAGTGGTTGCATTCTGGCTTTCTTGAAGGGTTTGTTCATCTCGTTGCACTATAAAAACGTCAGCACGGCATTGTGTGGTTGTCTTTAGGCTTTACAACGTAACTCCAAGTTGTTGTATATTATTTTAATTAAGAGCATGTTTTCGACTAAGGGTAAAAACAGACAGACAGCGTAGCGTATTTTTTAAAACAAAATCATGCATTGACTAGATGCAGGACACACTAGTAGCGTTTTTCAGCGCAACGCAGTACAGCGTATACCGGAGGGACAAACTATTTTGTTTTTCGCAGAGCGCATTGGAGCATATTCAAGCATATTATACAAAAATATTAGTAAATGTATACTGCTTAAATATTACACAGCCTACCTCAAAGTTAGAACTAGTCTCTCTTCTGCATCAATTGGTCTCCTCCAATTTCTTGTCTGCTTCTCCATCCAAATGATCCTTCACCAAACTGAATATACAATCAAATGTCATCGTCGACATTCTTGTGTAATCCATAAAACGAGACTCGTGTTTCCTAAGGACGGAAAATAAGTGGTGATATCCACCATATTTGTCCCTACCCTTACACACTTCATGCACCCAGACACTTCTTCTATTGAGCAAAAACTGCCACTTTAAGACTAATACGAATCGCTTTCGATAGAGCCAACCTCTATACTGATGTGATGTACTTCATGACCGTCTACAACCTGCAATGTGCTACTCTGCTCAACGCTGCGCTCTCTGTGTGTATTGGACTACTCTGCGCTCGGCTACGCTACGCTGTCTGTGTGTTTTTACACTAAAATTGCAATAGCTACTATACAATGCATCTTACAAACTAATTAAGAAACACCGGAATTAGCAAATATGTTACATATAACCTGCTAAATAAATATGAGATGTTAATTTGTTAGTATGACCATTGAATAAACCCGTAGATACACAGGAGTTCATTGTGTCAAGGTCTTATATAGGTGTAAGGGAGGTGTTTGTGTATAACAGCCCCCTGTAGTGTTATATCAATATGAATATAACAATGTTCATTGTGTTATATCAATGAAAATATTGATTTTATTTTCCAAAATTGTATTGGGGCAAGTACTTTTTTTTATTGAATCCCACCCTCTTTCTTCCCCAAGGCTATAAGTGGACCGAAAATCAAAATGGAGACTGTGCCAAGAGAGAGTGGTTCAAGAGATTTATTGGTGTAAGGTGTATTGGGAATGTTAGGGGGTTGAAAAAATGTGGTGAGAGAGAGGAAAAAAAATACATGTTACAATCCATACATTAGTAGGTAGTAACATTTAAGTTTAGAAGTTCATACAATTATTTATAGAAGTGAAAATTTAAGCATTATTATCATTGAAGAAATAATTATTTTTTGACTGGTATTTAATTATTAATTTCAGGCAGGTATCAGAAACTCAGAAATGCACAGACAAGCCAGAACTATTCAACTAGAGATGGGAAATTTTTATCAAGTACAGGTATTATTTATTTTTGATTACACAACGTAAGGTTTTAAATTTTATTCAGTACTATGTATATGAAACTAAATTATTTATATATCCTTTTTGGGTAATTCATTCCTAACCATAGTAATTTGAGTTAAATGAGGTTAGCTGTAAAGTCCTTTCACACATTTTTATTTGTTAATGTTTCTACTAATACAGATAGAAATATTTTTTTTAATACAAAATTGAATTTATTTAATTCAAATCTTTGCAATTTCAGTTAGTTTTCCATCATGAATTTTCATAGCTCTTTTGTTTAAGATGGCTTCAGACTGTAGAATATATTGCATATTAATTATGCATTATACACTGTATGTAAATGTTAGATCAAAAAAAGTGTAACTGACTTAATTAATAGAAAAAGTCTTTCCTTAGCACTGTCCCGCAATGCCCCTCTGTAATGTGTGCTGTGTCCTAGTGTGATTTCTTCAATTGCTACGGTGGAGGCCGCTGGGATCATGCTAGGCCTGGTCACGACATTGAAGATGGGCGATGCACTTGGCTCATTGTAGTAGCTCTGCAGCGAGCCACCGAGGCACAGCGGCAAGTCCTTATTGTAAGAATCCTTATCACTTAAACTAAGTGACTAGACTTATGTTCAATATTTCATCCAACAAATAAGTTTATAACAATTTAAATGTTATATAGATAACTATATGACAGGTTAAAAAATAAGTAAAAGTATTTGCTGTTAGTTGATAAAATCTTTCATAAATATGTATTATTTCATTATTAATGTAATAATAAAGAACTAATTAATAATAACCTGTAAACAGTATTGACAAATCAATCTGGCATAAAATAAAATTATCTAATGTTGAACGCATATTTGGTACTGATTGAACAATTAGTCCGTGCACACTGCAGTGTTGCTACTAACCATATTAATAACAAATATTACGATAATAAACATCAGCTGATAGTAATAATATTGTAACTCTTCTTCAAAACAAATATTTGAGTTCACCTTTCACCTATGTCCAGCTATCACAGGCTGTGAGCACAGACTAATCGTTCAATCAGTATATTGGGTTTATCTAAAGTTAACAACAGTCCTTATTGTTATCTATCTAATGTTTTTATGAACCAGTTTGTATATATATTGGTTCCCTGCCAGTTTGTGGCTATCGTGAGTCTTTTTAAGTTACATGTTTGTATAATCTAGTTTGAGCGACAAATATTTACAATAGGTGGTAAAATAGTTACCTCTGTTTTGTTCCACCACCAATCTTGTGTTATTACAGCACAACCGGTTTCGAAGGATGTCCTTCATCTTCACAGGTACACTTTCTTGGGCTTCACTTATCACACTTAAGTTCAAATACTTTCACATGACACTTTGAGTTTGAAACACCAATGGTAGATTTAGAGGGGGTTGGTGATTTATGGAGTGGGTGGCGTTGCCAACCTTACTCTCTATTATGTTTTTGACCGATTTTTAAAATATAAAAATGTTCGATACAATAATGTAACATGGAAAACATAACAGAAAATTGAACAATTCAGCAAAGTAAGGTTGGTGGCGGAACAAAACAGAGGTAACTATTTTACCATCTATTGTTAATTACAACCAATCAGGATAATACAGATAGCATAATAATGGAAATATTTAGAAAGACACATATACTTTTCTGTTTCTTTAATATTTTTATTCACTCTTTAAGCGTGGCTATGGTAAAAATTCCTTTAATAACTATAATTCCCAGTAATAACTGTATAAATAATTGCCCATAAATTAAGAGAAGGTTGAACTATAACATTCAAATAACTTACATTTTTTAGTTAGAGAATTTATGCACATAATTTAACTATATCTGACTTACTACTGTTTATATTATTATTCAGGCCAACTATGGACAGAAAGATGAAGAGAAAGTGAATAGAGTAAAGCAGGTGTATGAAGAGATTGGTATACCACATACATACAAGCTATATGAGACCCACAGCTATGAACTCATATGCAACTCAATCCAACAGCTGTCTGGTGGACTGCCTCATCAGCTGTTCTTCCGCTTCCTTAAAACTATGACTGGCCAATAATTCACACAACCGTTACTCTAGTTTTAATTTTTAGTTGTACATTTTACTATCAGTTATGTATTGTTTGTTTATTTATAAAAAAATTTCTTAATGCTTTTTATTTATTTTTAAACAAGATGACCATAGAACATTTAACTTCTCACAGTGGTCTGTCAACAGTCCTATCAAATAGTATCAATTGAGTAATGTAAGGCCAGAACCTCTGCTCTTTAATATTCAGTATTGTGTATTTTCATCCAAGATACTTTTAGGATTGCAGTTCCTGATAACTAGATTCAAAATGCTCGGCCTTAAATTTAAATATCCTGACGAGTCCCTTTAGTTACATGTTAAATAAATAATTACTAATGATCCTACCGAGGAAAAAATCGTTGGTGCCTAAAGTCTTTGGACGGTGGTTGAAAAATGTTATGTTTGCAACACACCATCGATTTCAGGAACATCAAATCCAAAAAGTGCAAGGGCGTGATATAACTGCATAAAAATAATCAACCAATCTTCTCGATGCATTTCTGGATATAATCAACTAATAATAACTCAAGTAAATATATTTTTTATTTTGTTTTTAAAATTAAAAAACAAAAAAATATATTTACTGGAGTGTTTGATCTACTTATAACATTTAAAAATAGATTTTTGCTTATTTTATAAACAAATCTAGTTTTTTTCCATTCAGTTGTACAAACTTGATGCCTTTTAGATGGTCCATTGTTTAATTGTTTGTTGTGCAAATAGAGAAAGTCTATGCGCTTGAGTTTAGAACTGTCCCCATGCCTTGTATTATAGTCAGTTATGTAAGGCAGATTACTTCAGTGGACTACAGAGTTGTCCAGTACAAAAAACCTCATTCATTAGTATGAATAAGATTGTACCTTCTTCTATAATATGGCTAAAATTAAACTAGCCAAACTCGTCTAGTTTCAAGAAATACAGCTGTCCACCAGTACGATCAGCAAGATAATAGATGACATAGCTGTTGGTATAACTTATCAAGTTTAAAATGCCTTGAAAGCCAAAGAGATCATGATTCAA
The DNA here is from genome assembly GCA_035578905.1 of Stictocephala bisonia. NCBI lineage: Eukaryota > Metazoa > Arthropoda > Insecta > Hemiptera > Membracidae > Stictocephala > Stictocephala bisonia. The sequence continues at coordinate 4,156,151 of JAQJVL010000021.1, forward strand.
GGGAGACGAACAAAAGGTCAAGAAGATGCACTTTTACTCTGATGTGTTATATTTTTGAGTGAAAAACATTAAATAGGAGCTTTATTATTTTGTTAAAAGACAGGCTAAAAATGTTATAGACAACATTGAGAATGACCAGACTAAAAGTTTCTTTTCCTTGGGATGACCTCTGACTGCTTGAGCTGTTATTAACATTATTGATATGTTAGTTGCTATTCTATTCTATTTATGTGGATACAATTTTGTTTGTTTTTGCACCCCCAGTTAAAATTTACATGGATCATCAAATATACTATTAATAATTCAGTGTGATACATAATAAAAGAAAGTGTTTCAAAGGTGGGTACCATCTCCTACATTGGAATCACTGGATATTATTTAATAATTTCGTCAACGTTACGGTACTACCTTGTCTTGACTGATCAAATGCTTTTAGTTTGTATATTTTGTTTTCATCAAACAGATAACTATTGCAAGAGAATCTTTCTATTATTGACCAGTCCATAGTTCTAGGCGTATGGTTCGAGCATGTGCATCAATCGATTTCCCTCTCCAACGACAGTTGTACATTCAAGTTAAAAAAAATACGTCCACATAATTGGTTGATTTATTTACCAGTACTTAATAGAATAATCAGACCACATGTTTTTGCCCATGTGATGTCACAGTCTACTGCACAGCATCATCGGATACCTACCATATTTTCTAATTACCGTGTTCTCGAATAGAACAAAATCAGTTGTTTTATTGTAAAATCACAATATTATAGAAGAAGCACTATTACTTTAATTGTCTTTGTTATTACTATCTCAATCTTTATTTCAGTTTTTATCTTTAATTTCAATAAAACAAGCTCAATCGAGCAAACTATATAAACATAGCAGCCAACCTAAATAAGATTTTGAATAGACTGTACACAATAGATATAGGGGAAGTATGGTAGGGGATACTCACTATCTCGCTTGCACTACCTCTCCTCCACGCCTAGAACCATGGCCTGGTCTGTAATAACACTAGTTTGCATCAATACATTTCTCTAATTTTAACAAGTTTAAAGGCCAGTGAGGCGGAGCCCTGAGGTTATAGAAGAAAATCCTTCAATAATATCTAGGACAAGAAAAAAGAATGTACTGAATTTCATCTCTATCTATTTTGCTTAGCGTTAATAAGTAAATAAGTCTTTAACTTTTACCATTGATTTTATACACAAACAGATTTCCCATCCAATGTTAAATTTTGAGTCTCAAAATATCAGCTGTTTTTGTGTGGTCCATTGTGGAGCGCTAGTGTAGCTCCATGTAAATGTAATGTAGTTTAAACCAGCTGTGGTTGCGGGCCACACAAATTAACAAAATTACTGCCACAAATATTCCTATTAGATGGTTTATCTATTGTAGGTTTATATAATCAATGCTTTTACATATTAAGATTTGTTAATTTATTTCTGTGTCTAGAATTCAAATTTATGTTGTTTCCAAAATAAATGTATTCTTCAGATGAATTGATAAAAAGGCTACAATTAATTTGATTAGTCACACGTAAGTTTAAATTTAATTCATAACTAAGTTTTGATTTATTTATTTTACAAAAATTTTAATTTGTTCATTTCATGCTATTTTTTTATTTCAATTCATCTCCAAACATTAAGACTTGAAGCCACTTCCTTTTATTCTTACCTAAATATTGTATAGATTAAATTATACCTAAAATTACTGTAAGATAAATAAATAAGATACTTGCTTTCAATCACAAGAATCAGTGAAGTACATCTTGCAGGCCCTAAATCCATGTGTTTCCCTTGTCTGTAACTATAATTAATTTTATTTAAAGCTTTAAATACTCATAGGACAACAGTTTATAACCAAATTCTTGCTAATAAACCATCGCCCATTTCTTGCACAGATCAAGGCATAGAGAGGATTCAAATTTTGAATTTTACTAATTCAAATTTGTATAAGGGAACATGTCTTTTCAGATCTTGGCCATTCAAGAATCAAGAATCATTTATTCCATTGACAAACATAAGTTTGAATAGGACATGTCAAATCTACAAGTACAACTCTAATCTAAAACAAGGCAGTTAGGCAGTTGCACTCTGTCAAAATTTGCTTATCAATAAATCATTACATATTAAAACTACATTAAATCACTATATATTAAAATTTAACAATAAATAATTACATAATAAAATTCAACAATAAAATTACCATATATTAAAATTCAACAATAAATTACTATATATTAAAATTTTACAATAAATTACTCTTCAACATACACATATTTAAATTAATCTATACTTAAAACAGAAAAGACTATTACAGTTACATATTGCAAAAAGTTATGTTCAAGTCAGACTCTAGAAACTCGGAAATAGAATAAAATGGATTATTGAGAAGCCAGTTATAAATTACAGTTTTAAATTTATTACGTGGTATGGTCCAAGCAATCTCGGGGAGCTTATTAAAAAATATAACACAATTAATTTTATAGGACTTGCCTGTAAGGGTAAGCCTATGATGAGGAATATCCAGATTGATTCTATTTCTAGTCTTATGATTGTGTATGTTTTGTCTTTTTTGAAATAAATTTAAATTATCTTTGGCATACATTAAGACCTGAAAAATATATAGGTTAATAATTGTACAGATTTTAAGGTAAACAAAAAGCGGTTTGCAGTGCTCCAGGGCCCCTGCCCCTGCCATATTGCGAACAATTTTCTTTTGTATTAGTAATATCTCATGCACACAATGAGAATGTCCCCACAGTATCAACCCATAGGTGATATGCGATTGAAACAAGCCAAAGTATGCAATTCTTAAGTATTCTAAATTTACAAGTGGCTTTAGCTTCCAAAATAAAAATACTGTTCTGGATATTTTTTTACAGATATTATTGATTTGGTCTTTCCAACACAATTTACTATCAATGTTTATGCCCAACAGTTTTACTGAATTGTATGGAATTTCATTTTTGAGTCTAAGTATCAAATTCAGAGTTTTATCTTTATTACAATGTAGTTTATTACTTTGAAACCAATTCAGTACATCCCTTGTTGAGCCCTCAATTACATCATTTAAATAATTTAGGTCTTTATGACTTTTCATAATGGTGGTGTCGTCCGCATATACTATTGTATTTACACTAGTATTGTTATATGGCAAATCATTTATGGCTACTATGAACAGAAAAGGCCCTAGGACAGAGCCCTGGGGCACCCCAGTTGAGACACTTGCAACCGCAGAATTCCTGCTGTTGAGTGCAACATATTGAGTTCTATTGCTGAGATATGATTTTATCAAGTTAAGTGAATGGGTGTCAATTCCATAATATTTAAGTTTATAAAGTAAAATATCAAACGGTACACAATCAAAAGCTTTAGTGAGATCAAAAAGGGTGAGAGCAACAGTTTCCTTATTTTCAAACGCTTCTAGACTATTCCCAACAATTTGCTGTACTGCAGTTACGGTAGACATACCTTTCCTGAATCCAAATTGAGAAACTGAAATTAAATTGTTTCTTTCAAAATATTCACTTAATTGACTATACATAATTGATTCAAATAATTTTGAAAAAATGGGAACTATTGAGACTGGACGGTGATTCTGTGGTGAGCTTTTATCTCCCTTCTTAAATATTGGTACTACTTTGGATAATTTTAGTAATTCAGGAAAGTAACTTAAGTGAAAACATGTGTTAAAAATAAAGGCCAAAGGTACACTAATTAAATGAATAGTTTTCTTAATAATATTATTTGAAAGCCAATAACAGTCCATTGCCTTAGAATTCGACAACTGAGCAGCTGTTTTACTCACCTCCTCAGGTGTGGTCATTCTCCAACGGAAACTATTAGGCCTAATTAAGTTTGTATTATTTAAAAGGTTAATAGCTGAAACAACTGACTTATCAAACTGCTGCCCCAAATCATGTACAGAATTTAGAAAGTAATTATTGAACATATATGGTTCAAGACTTACCTGTTGTGTGTGTGTGTGTAGGTGAGCTTTCCCCCGAGATGACTTCCCACGCGGCCTTACACTTATTTGCAGAATTTTCTATATAATTTTGACAAGCCAATTTTTTGCATTTGCTAATTGTTTTCTGTATTTCTTTTTCAATTTTTGGCAAATTTTGTATGCCTGATTGGATTGTATTGTACCTGGAACCATATTTTTGTACATTGTAAAATATGAGAGCATTAATGTTCTAGAGTCTGCAAGCTCCACAGAATACCAATTAACCTTATTGTACTTATTTCTATAACTATTATTATGATTAGATTTACATTTAACCAGAGGTGAACAAGTGTGCCATAAGTCAATATACATTTTAAAAAATCGATCACACATCTGTGCATCAGATACACCACCAGGCCTAGACAAGTTTTTGGTAAAACTCCATTGATTGTTGAGCAGACATTCCGCAAATTCCTTAATTTGATTGTCTGATTGAGTACGGATGAATGTGTTATTTTTACCATTGTCATTATTACTTTTTAAACATTTATCAGTTTTGAGTTTCATTTCCAGTAGTAAAGGGTCGTGATCTGCAAAGCTGCCCCCTAATATTCTGGCTTTATAAAGATCTCTTGAAAAATTAACAATTATGTTGTCTATACACGCTTTATTTCTGGTATGGTTTTTAATTACACAGAAAAAGTTATAAGACCGCAATATATTCAGAAATTTTAAAGAGATTTGTAGTAGGTTTTGCAATTTCAATGTTAAAGTCTCCGCATATAATTATTTTATATGAAGAATACTTACCTAAAATCTTTTTAACTGTTAATTCAAAATTTTCTAAAAAAGTTTCAATATTTCCAGCCGGTGATCTATAAATACTTATAACAATCAATTTACATGAGGTTAGCTGGATGCAACTTATTTCACAATGCAATTCTACAAAGTAATCCGTTACATCAACAACCTCAAACTCAATATTTCTTTTTAAAAAGATTCCAACCCCCCCATTTTTAAAAACATTCCTACACAATATATTGGCTGCTACAAAACTCTTAGGTGTGTAAAGATCTACTTCCCCTGCCTTAAGCCAGTGTTCTGACACACATTGAAGCCTATTTAGAATAGAAGTTCCATTGGGTGTTTGCTGAGCAAGGATGAGAATTCTCTTATGTAACATAAAGTTTATCAATCTTATTACAGCCCCTGAATGTATCAATCTAATTAGCTTATCAAGCTGTGACTTACCTTAAATTTTTTTACAGCGTACTTAATGGCCACGCAGGTTCAGTTCAGGCAATTGGTCTGTCTTCCAGAATATACCTTTCGCTCAAGAGATCTTTCTTTGTTTGCTCATACTTTTGAGTGTGTGATCCAGTGGTCAAATGTGATAGCATTGCAAACAGGCTTCAAACCTAGATTTTTTACAACAGCAATAATGGCTGGTTTATGATGCTGACAGCAGCATCATAAACCAGCCTTTAATTAATTAAATTCTTGACTATCTCAGTAAACTTACAGCCATTTAAATCCTATTTCTCAGTGTTACATATTCGGGCCTCAAGGCTGTTTTGGACACTTGAGAGATCAACTGGTCAATATCATGACAAGTGGGTAAAAGAAAAACAAAAGTTTGTTGAAGTAAATGAGAGAGACCAGACTGAATGTAATCCAACTGCAAACATATATTCTTACTATTCCCCCTTTAAGAATCTGGATATTAATATTAATAAACAATGTTCTGTTAAATTTGTCTACTTAGAGATGGGATATTAATATTAATAAACCACTTAACAATCTTCTGTTCAATTTTACTATTTAGCAATGGCCATAATTGGTATTCACCTGCTAGCAATTCCTATTTTATGTAAATAATCTCTCAATTTTTAAGAAATGAAAGAAGCACCTCTATTTCATGAATGAAAGAGCGAATATTAATTCAGGGTTCCAAAAAATTCAGGGGCACTTTGAAGGTGATGTTTAGTTGTCTTAAAATCTCGGTGTCTTTGATTAAATGTCTATCAAATTTCTAAAGGAAATAACACTCTTTGCAGTATTTGACAATTGGTTAAATTGGTCTATTGAGAATAGGAGGTTTTTGCTTTAGATACATCCAATGGTAGACATCCTAGTGATTCCAGAGTGACACAGAGACTGATGAACGGCATAATGGTTGTCATCGGTAATTTTGCCACACAACCACGAGAAAAAGCATCAGCATTAACAATCTCTTGTCCTGGTATCTAATGAATAGAGTGAACCTTGTGTTTACAAAGTTGTCTGATGTAGCTGCTTTTGGTCCTGATCCTCTTGTTCTAGAATTAAGCCAGCATCCTGCCTGTACGTTCCTCTTGCGTTTCTGATCCAATAGTAAATCGACCAGTCTCAGATGTCTATGCTAAACTATATGAAGAGTAACCTGCATAAGATATTAATGAACTTTCAGTTGTGTATTGAGACAGTTTAATTTTTGAAAAGATCAACACAAAATTCTAAAATTTTTCACTTAAAAAAAAACTGGAAAAGAAATCCTTTAATAAAACTTCTGTACTAGATATAGATTCATAAAAAAAATTGTGATCATCATGAAAATAATTATCCTGAAAACATTCTTCTTAAACAATATTTATTGATTATACAATACATAAATGAAAAAAATGTATCTTCAAGAGAACATACCTATCCCCAAGTAAAAAACAAAACAATACAAAGTGGCAGCGATAATGGCATAATTTATGTTACATTAAAATTTTAAGTGGCAATTCGTAGTTTAAATTGCAGAAACAAACCAGACTAATAAATGTTCTATATGAGAAAAAACAAAATTGTTTGAATAAATAATAGAAAGATTAACAAGAGACAACAATAACAAATAAATAATGGCTTAAACAAATTAAATTGGAGTATGAACCCTTTAAAAATGACAAAACAGCAATAGAGAACAGTAGCAAAATAATGAAAATGTATTTAAATAATCTAATAATTTACCGAGCAAAAACAATAATAAATAGACTAATAAGCATTAACAATAATAGATATTTAATAATTTAACAAGCAATAAAAAAAAACAAATCAGTAATAACTTACAACAAACAAAAACTATTGTAGATAGTTTACAAAAAAGGCACGTATGAGAAAGCAAAATTAATTTATACTAAATTAATACATGAAAACAGTATAGTAGAGGCGTTGAAAGAATTTTCGAACAAATTAAGTTTAGCCAGTGATGTTTTTGGGGAGGGGCAGAGGAAGATCAGCTTCCCAAGAACAGCATGAATGACGAATGTGAGCTACCAAAAAAATCAACTGCTGAGCACGAATCGCCACCAGTCCTAAAGAGTCTTCAAAAACCATGATTTAGGGCGTAATTTATAGACTGGAAATGCCTGCAGAAGATGGATCTGGAGCGATCATGAAGTCTACCTCACATAGTAGGTCTCTAGACAGTCAATGGAGCCATTAATGATAAGTCTGCAGCATTGGCGTGGATAAAAATAATGTTTGGGGGGGTCCTCTGGGGGGGGGGCATGGAATATCTCCCATCAGAAAGGGAGGTCCTGGAGCACACCCCCAGAAATGTTGTAAAAATACCCTTACAAATTGCTATTTTAGCAATCTGGAGAACATGAAAACACCTTATTTCGTTCAATGTTAAATACAGAGTGCGATGGACTGTGAGACTATCTCTCTTCTAGGAACCAGACTTCAAACATAAAATTATGGGGAAAACATTGAAATTGAACACTTCAGAAAGGTAAATTACCACTTTTTAACAAATTAATCGTATCAATAATCGGTGTTGCACCTTTATTTTCAATACTATTAACACATACAAGTATTTTCATTTCATACAAACAAAAATATTTTTTTATCAAAATATTAAAATAAAAAAAAAAAAAAAAAAAAAAACTACAGCAGTGCGAGTGCTTTATACTACGTCTACAAAAGTATAGTTACCACTGTCTGACAACAATAACTGACTTGAAGGAACGAAAATGATTGTCAAACAAGTAGATAGAGGAATAACAAATAATGAAGGGATCTAACTAAACAAGGTTAAGTTCTGGTCTAAGTATGATAAGGGGTAAAAAGCTCTTATAACCCTGTCAGGATGCGTATTAAAATCAAAATCAGTGGTCTTTTATCGTCACACCAGAATTATCGTTTTTAATCGTAGATTATGATAATTTATCATACTACCGTAATTGCACACATGGGGAATCTTCAGAATTATTATACAAAAACGAAAATTATCGTACCCATACGTCTGGCAACACAGCCAGGAACTAAGTACTGGCGGATCAAAAAGTTTAGATAGATACTCAAGAGAGAATTATAGTATAATTATAATCTATTTATAGGTCAAAAATTTAAGTGTTTTGAGAAATTAATTAATAAAGTCAAGCATTACTTACACAAAGTTATTTAGAAACTCCCACCACCATCTGGTTGGAAAAAGCTAGCCAACGTTGCTTCTGAATGCACCCGCCGGGCGGCCAGGGAAGGATGTGATATTTATACACGGTCCGGTGCACATGACATCTTAAAGATTAATAAAGCTATATAAAATCAATCTGTATTCATAAAATGAAAATAAAGATATATTCGTCTTACTGACATCAGACACCTGAAACCACCGTTTGTCTCAATTCGTATCCCTTTTCGATTACGAGGAAAAGTTACTTTAGAAAATTCATAACACATTTTTTCATGCCACTGAAAATTTTTGAAACTTCGTATGTGTAGTCTCAGTTAAAGCAACTACACGCTGTTAAAGTTTCAAAATGATAATGATCATCATTTGTATCATAGTGAATTTTCAAACATCTCTAATCATTTGAAGCTGTAACAAATATAATTTTTTCCCACTCTATAGAGGGAGGTGTGTTTTCCTACTCTAACTACGATTTAAAAAAATCGTGAAAAGATAAAAATATAAAACTACCACTCATAATTGCTTAAATAGATGAGAAAAATGTTGATGGTCATTTAGTTTTCCTCTTCCTTTTCACATATTTGATGTTCAAATTCGAGTATCTATACTTTTTGATCCGACAGTAACTGACACTAACAGGGAGTGAGGGCCAACATGCGACGTAGACCTTCTGGTCTATGGTACTGCTGAGCGTGTACGAATTCAAAGCCTTCCTGCCCACCGACGACGCGGCTTAACGGCACGAATATAATCGGTAAAAGATGAAACAGTATGGAGGCATGAACGTTTGTGACGAATTCTTGCTATCGACTTCTCGCCAATAGAATGAGCCTATTAACTTTATTGGCTTTAGATATATTACCATTGACGTTATAGTGATTAAAACACATAAGAAACATTATTTAATTTAACGGCAATTTTTTTCTTTTTTTAAGCTTAGGGAGGGGTCCGGACCCCCCCCCCTTATCTACGCCACTGGTCTGCAGAGAAACATGATATGATGAAACCTCCGTCTTATGGTAAGTGATTATAGGTCAAATATACTAATAACCATGAAGAGACCCAATAGTCTGATGAAATGTATTTGGATTTTGTTGAGCAATTCATATTGAGATTTTATCATCACCATTTTGGCCGGATTGATAAGGTGACCATACTATAGAACCGTATTGTAGCAATGGACGAATCAATGACTTGTATAACATAACAAGAGGTTGAGGAGAACAACAAAAATGTTTATTACGGGTCTAGCACATTCAAGTCGAATAACAACTGAATCTTACATAATAAAAAAGGGAATTAGGATCTTGAATGGTACTCCCTTCGCGACAAAATATATAAATAATGCATTGTTTTTACCCGTCTCATACGACAAACATTCTATCTGTATCGGCAGTTGCCGGCGAAACTATGTACAATTAATTACATGTATATATTTTAATACATGTTTAACAGCTACACCCATTGGCAGCTCTGATCATATGTATATATTTTCTTTTTTTTTAATTCTCTTGAGTTGGCTTTGACTCAACTCAAGACAACTGAACTGTGCTGTGACTCATCGAGTCTTTCGACTCTTTCGAGTCATCGTCCATCGACTGTTGTGTTTGTGGAACTTGGAATTGTGATTTGAGAAAGTGAAGTGGAGTATGAAATTAATTGGAGTAATTTAACGTCAGTAAATTTATGGAAAGTGTTGTGAGTCGCGTATACATGTATACGTGATTTTAAATAGCTTTAATATTGTAAGAATCGTTTGGGTCACGTACATTTTCTAAGTTTTATATTATTTAACCTCAAAATGAGTTTCCTAAGTAAGGTCTTTGGTGGAAAGAAGGAAGATAAAGCCCCAACAACTGGGGAAGCAATTCAAAAGCTAAGAGAAACTGAAGAGATGCTTGTTAAAAAGCAAGAGTTTTTAGAAAAGAAAATTGAACAAGAATTAGCTGTTGCTAGGAAGAATGGCACCAAGAATAAAAGAGGTAGGGCTAAACCTAAGACTTAGTCCTTTTACTTGTTAGAACAATTAAAATTAGGCTTAGGACTTTGACTCATAATGAGTTAACACAATTCCTGCTGCATAAAATGAAAAAGTTGTTTATGATTTAGAGTTACTTTGAATTTGATTATAATAAAATTGCTAAATTCGTCTACAGGTCCAAGTGTTGGCGTACTGAATTATTTTTTTTATACATAGTAGGCCTAGAGCTTATTTGCTATCAGATCAATACAATAAATTAGAGACAGATTTCATCTTCGACAGTACATATTAAAATACAATTGATCCTTATTAGAAAATGTTCAGTTGTTTATATATAGCCTAATAATAACTATCAGTATCATAGGTAATAAACCCTTAAAGTGCCGTACCATCTAAACAGTAGATGATCGAGAATATGCATAAATTACCAGTTTCTATATAGTAGTCGATCTGTATTTAATTAATATTTTATATACTGGTATTGTGTATTCACTAGAACTAATTAATCAGTGCGATATAATCTTAATGTTATGAAGTATTGACTAGTGTCCTTTTAAATTTTTTCTCACACTAACTTGCTAGTCAGACTGAAATAACAAAGTTGTCGTCTGCCTCTACATAACCTTCGGAGTTTTCCGCATCCTACGCTCTGCTTGTGAAATGTTGTTTATTTGTGCTCTTGTGCGGGCATGGTTTGTTTTCAGCGAAAACATTATTGATATCTAGACGTTGTATTGGGTATAGGAACATCTGTTGTTTTTTAGTAACAAAGTACTGTAAATTTGTAAATTGCAAAGTCACCATTCCTATTAAAACAGTTTAAGTCCAAGAAAACAAATATATATTTGTTAATACTTCTACTAACTGCAATGGACTGAAAAGATGGAGAGCTTTGTAAAGAAGCTAAGTTTATACGAGATTAGTCTAAAAAGTGACAATCTGGAGCTATTTCTTAAAAATTAAGATTTAAGAAATGGATATCAAAACTATTCCAACCAATGCAAAGAAATGCTTCCTTAAACACTTAGAAATTCTCAAATCTCGTTTTGAAAAATATTTTGATGAGAACTTGGTGAAAAATACTTTGATGGTTTGGCATGAATTCAAAATGTTCAAACCTCAGTCAATGAGTGCTTCCTCAACATGATGGAAAAAGAAAATCTCGTTGATCTTCAAGGTGACCCTGGGCTTGAAATGAAGTTTAAAGAATCTTCTCTCACACCCTTCAATCCAGAAGGATATCTATCTGGATTTGTGTTTAAAAGGAACACCCAATTTTGAGTGAGAAGGCATTGAAAATACTCCATTCGCCACCACTTATAAGTGTGAAACTGGTTTGTTTTTTGCTTTAGCTGCCATTAAGAGTAAATATTGCTTAACACGTTCGCTGCTGATCGTGCGGATCCGCACCCTGCTGCCTGTTCTGAGCATGTGCTTGGTGCAGATCCGCACCATATTGGATGACTTATGTTATTTGTTTAGTGTGCGCCGAGCACTGTCCACAGACAGAGGATTCATTGTGAGCTTGCTTAAAACATTCAGTTGAACAAATTTTTACCGTTCGTTCGTAGCTAGCGATTTAATTTTTTCGTACAGTTATAATACGAAGTTGGTGCGGATCCGCATCAAGCGCATGCTCAGAACAGGCAGCAGGGTGCGGATCCGCACCATCAGCAGCGAACGTGTTAAGATTTGATGTGCCCAAGGAACTTAGTGAAGCATTTTCAGAACTGACATATCTCATTTCAAAAACTATGTGCAGAAAAAAACAAGCACATCCTTAAAACTGAAGCCCTTTTTATTATTATTTCTTTGAATAACAAATTATTATGTACAAGATTTATTTAATTTAATATTTATTTAATCATTTTTGGATTACTGTATATTGAATTTTCCTTTAGAAGTACTCTGGTACAAGAACAACATTGTTTTATAGAAGGGAGATCGTCTTTGGCTAATCTCGTTTTGAGAATTTTACCATATCTTCAGAGATTGAAGAATCTCAGACAGTATGCAAGTGGACAGTGCCTCAGATATAGACTTTTATGAGGCATTTGGTACTGTCAATCATCACCAACTCCGTCTAACTTAAAGCCTATGGAATCAAAGAATACTTACTTAAGTATCATATTGAAGAGAACTCACTTATTGGATATATTATATGTAAAGATAGAAATTAAATATTTTTCCAATAAATATTTATCAAATTTGTCTGAGACCTTTTGAAAAGAAAGTTTTTATCTTCAAAGCAACAAACAAAGAAAATCAAAAACGTCCTATAAATGTGTGGCATGTTTATATGGGATCTTAGACTTCATAGCCAAAACTGAACTGGCGTCATTAGATGTGAGTTGTGACTTTAATTCATATGTTAAATTAGTTATGTATACATTACAAACAACAAACAAATAGTTGTTTGTTGCTTTGAAGATGAAAACTTTGTTTTTGAAAGGCTGCAGACAGATTTTATAAATTTTTATTGGAAAAATGTGAGTATCATTCCTAACATTACTTACTTACTTAAGTGCTTCGAGTCCTAACTTAATGGTCTTAATCATTGAGTAGTTCAGTGGTGGGATCTCTTGACATTTCCTTGCAACATCAGGTATGCTGCAATATTTGCTCTTAAAACCTTTTCTGTTCACTATTTTCTTAAATGATATTACCTGGATAATCGATGAACCAATCTATAATATTTCGTTTTATGATTAAATATTGTGATGTATACTGTGTGGTAATAAAGAAACTAACAATTTTAATCTTAATATTTTTCATAACAAGAAAAAAGGTATTAGAAAATTAGTTTCTTTTTCCTTAACTTGTGTTAAACTAGAATAGACACACAATCTAATGTACTAAGACTTATTAGGCTTAATGATACAAGTAACAAGTAGCCTTATTAATTTTGCTATTTTTACAGGAAGAATAGAGATGCTAATTAGAAAATTGTACAGTGCGCATAGTACTTTATCAATGTAGTTATGCTTAAATTTTTATAATCTAGTTCTATTTAAACTTGTTTGTACTTTACAATTTCAGTTTGGTTTGTTCTAATAGTTAATAAATATTTTTAATTCAGCGGCAATTCAAGCTTTAAAACGAAAGAAACGATACGAAAAACAATTACAACAAATAGATGGAACGTTATCAACCATCGAGATGCAAAGAGAGGCTTTAGAAGGGGCCAATACAAACACAGCTGTGCTCACTACTATGAAAAATGCAGCAGATGCTCTCAAAGCTGCTCACCAACACATGTAAGTACATTTTGTATGTTGTATTTTATATCCTATTAAAATTTGAATCAACATCTCTGTCCTGATCAATTTCTCAAAACACCTAATACCTATGATGTTGTTCCAGGCCTAAATCAGCGGCCTTGGTACTAATAACTTAGTTCATTCACCACAGAGAGTAAAGAGAGCGAGAAAGAATTTTGGTTCTTAGAAAGAGAAAGAATTTTTAAGTATAGGAATTTCACTAAGCAAAAAATGTTCAACTGTATTTAAAATTTTGAAAAGTTGCCAATTGTTTTACAATTACTTGAAACTATTAGAAAAAGTTTATTTCCTTGTATTATGTTTGTCATATTATTTTGAATTTCACAGAGCAGATTCATTTTTTTGGTTTTTGATACTACAGTTGATTCTTGATAATCCAACAAGTATGGGGACATATACTGTCAGATTACCTAAAGTATCTGGATTACTGAATGCGATGTTATCGGCAATAGAATGCCAGCAGTAGTCCACACAACTGCCATGTACAGTTCTCAGACTGCTTCATACAATACTCTTTTATAGATTACAGTTTTCAAGACCACTTAATTGGTTATAGGCATAAAATAAACAGAATATAACGCTAGGAACATTCATTTTGGTTACTCTTCAAAAACTAAACGAGTACAGTATGTACATTAATGTTATTTAATGTACAATTTTAAACTGTTATTTAATTGTACAGTAGCATAAATGAAATTTATTTACAAAGTGTCGTAAAAATGTAAACAAAACATGAACTTATAAAAATGAAGATGAGTAACAAAATACTTGGGTATACTGAAAAATATAACCAAAACATTTTACTTTACTGTAAAAATAATATAAAAAATGAAGTTGATTAACAAAATACAACACTGCACCTTAAAATATATATAAAAAACATGTACAGTAGTGTAAACATACAAATGAATTTGAGCGATAAAGCACCTAAAAAATACAAAAGATGAAAAGATATAAAAAATAAACACAATATAGTTTAGGTACATACGTGTTTACAGTTTGAAGAATTCTATTAATTTCTTTTGTCTCATTTTACAAACGTTTCTGTTTTGAACTTGTGCTTTCCATTTTCTCATAATTCACGACTGAACAAAACGCTCACTTCATATGGCACTTACAATAAATCTGAGAGTCTTTTATACTAGGCTACAATCAAACTGACTGTGGTACCAAATCAAGAAAGAATGACTTATAGGGTGGAAAAAGGAGGTTTCTTGTCACACAGCCATAAATTCACAGGAAAAGTAAAGACTGGTGACATTCACTAATATGTGAGTCCGACTACTGAGTCTGTCAGACTAATAAAAACCTAACTGTCGAGTGCCAACTGTAATATAAATTAAATTGTTTATGTTTATATACTGTTAAAATACTTTCAGAATATTTATCTCTAATTTCGTGAAGTTAAGTTCATGAATTGTCGTGGAGAAGCTTAGCTAACATAAATTTTTTGTCAGATGGGTCTGAAAATCTTTAGGAACAGCTCAAAAAAGACTTGCTGGATCACTGAATACATAAAGAGTACAATAAATATGGGAATGAACTTTTAATTCATGATCATATCATAACTGGTAGTGAAATATGGTTGAAAATATGTCAATTGTGATACAAAAAGTTAGTCAATTCAATAAAGTCGCATACAAAAGACAATAAGGTTGTTCTTCTCGTTTATTTACTTGACAACCGTTCCTTTTAACGTTTGGCGAGGTTCGGACAAAAAGTCCTCTCTTACACATTGTCATTATCAAGGCTTGACAATAAACTTAGAAAGGTATTGTGAAACATTGCATAAACAATGGCAGGTGATACAAAAAAAGCAAGAGTGAAAACTAGGCTAAACAAATTTTTTTTGACAATACATGTCCACACAAAACCACACAGTTCCTGGACGATTTTGATAGGAAATGTTCAAACATCCTCCACACAGCCTAGAGATATAGCGCCAAGCGACTACTATCTCTTTCCAGTGAGGAGACGGCTTTCAACACAGACTTTGACAGTTACACTAAACTTCATACTGGCATTAACCAGTGGTTAAGTCTCATGCGGTGGATTTCTACAATGTTGGAATCGAAAATCTTGTGCCACACTATGACAAGTACCTTAATTTTAACGGAAATGGTGTTGAAAATAACCAAAGAGAGTAGCATTCAACTGTATATAATAACAATTAATTATTCTTTAATTTTATTGTTCTTTTTTTCAAACTGACAACTACTTTCTGGATAGCCCTCATTTACGTAACAGTACTTAGAAATGAAATCATGTTATTTAATCATGTTTACTTCATTGATACATATTATAATTTATTAGAGTTTATTAGTTGTTCATATTATAATTTATTACAGTTTATTAGTTAATGCATATTATAATTTATTATAGTTTTCATATCGTACAATCTTTTTTACCAGGGAGGTATCAAAAAGACTGGAGAAATAAGGAAGGCTATTTTAAAGTGTTAAACATTTAACTCATCGCATGGAGATAATCAAACACTGTCATTTATTATTATATTTATTTTTACGATACAGTAGAGTCCCGCTTATCCAAAAATCCGCTTAATCTGAAAAAGAAATTGGAAAAAGATTTTTGGAAAATAAAAATGCAGTTATTATAAAAAAGAACCACTAATTAATATATATCTGTTATATATATATTGCACTATTATATATATCCTGTCATATATATATATATATATTATATGACAGGAAAATATTATTTCAAGTACTTAACTGTAATAAACTTAGAAAATTTTACTTTGGTTTAAAAATATCAAATAAATTCCTCTCACTGGAAGCTAAATTACGCCAGTATTTCAAAAACATGGTATCCACTGGAGTCGCTGTGGAGTGTTGCTTTATGTGGTGTAGTGCAAGATCAAACGCAGCTGGAGTGTCTGTGTGGGTTACCCGCTGTTCATGTTTATATTATAGCATAAATAACAACAATAAAATATGTTCACGACTAAAACTTCGAATGCAACGGAATGGTATGGAAACAACAAAACTAAGATATGTAAATACACAAGTTCGAATTGTTGATGTGAGACTGACGTTGAGAGTTGGGAACATCGCTGTCTGAGGTAGCTCGAGAATGCCAGAAATACACACACGACTTCCGGGAATCAAGTAGCATTGGACCCGGGATCAATTTTTGCTAGGGACTCCCAACTTTTTCTTTTGATAATTGGTGTTTCATAGAACGTCTCAGAAGAATGTATTCTTCTCTTCTATTAAAGGGTTCATTTTCTCCTTCTTATCTTCATAGGCTCTCCAAGTAAGTAGGAGAATGTACCAGAGCAAGCCAAATAAAACCTATGTAATAAATCAAAATGGTCAGAAGCAAAAAAGCTTTCGTCTTCCATTTGAGGGGAAATTACACTACATTATTTATTTATTGGTATAAATAATTTGTTAAAATTTCTCATTATTTATGTACAGTTAGTTAAAATAATGCAGTTTTGCTAGTCTCATATTAAACGTATATATGTAAACAAAGAAATATGTCTACTTATATTTCAATAATAACTGGTATTGACATCTAGTTTGTTAATTGCAGCCTAAAAAAAAAAAAAAAAAAAAAAAAAAAAAAAATAATATACATTAATCGTTTTATACCTCCTACATTTTGATTCATGTTTATATTATAAATACAATAATGAAATCTGTTTGCTTGTTGTAGGGATGTTGATCAAGTGCACGATATGATGGATGATATTGCAGAGCAGCAAGATGTTGCCAAGGAAATATCAGAAGCCATATCAAATCCTGTGGCGTTTGGTACTGATATAGATGAGGTCAGTCTGACATTCACTCATGCAGTTTTATTCATTATGTAACCAGCTTTATCAGCCTGCAAAACATTGCTGTGTGCTGGGGTCAACTGAGTAAAAAGTTAAAATTAATTATTTATAACTGTCTGCCGGGTCAGACACAATAATCATTTAATTATCTAATTATTTAATCGTATCTATTTACGCTTGGGAGCAAGTCAGATAGACTTTTTTATATATCATGGAAAGTCAGATGTTAGCCATTTTATAAATTAACTTCTTTTATCAAGTATATACTTATTTATAAATTATATATAGATTGACATTAATATATAATTATTTAAGTAAAATATTTAACCCTTTTTAAATTTTAAGACTAATTTCTATAAATTAGTCTCTTTGTTACATTTAACATTTTTGGAGTTGAATTACATGTTAATACGTTTAATACTTGTTCCATCCGGAAACGTCACATCCTAAATTCACGGTCGTGTAGTGTGTGTTGCAATGGTTACGACCCTCCCGCCTATCCGTACACGTACAGTGGTTATGACCCTCCTACCCATCTGTACACGTACACTGGTTATGACCCACCCACCAGCCTATCCGTACACCTAAACGTACGTTCACTCTATAGCGTTCACCCTCCCGCCCACCCATACACATACAGTAGTATTGACCCACCCGCCCACCCATACACTTACAGAGGTATTGACCCTCCCGCCCACCCATACACGTACAGTGGTATTGACCCTCCCGCCCACCCATACACGTACATTGGTATTGGCCCACCCATACACATACAGTGGTATTGACCCACCCGTATACGTACAGTGGTATCGACCCACCCGCCCATCCGTATACGTACAGTGGTATTGAATGTTGCGTATGGGTGGTATTGACCCACCCACCCATACACGTACAGTGGTATTGACCCACCCATATACGTGCAGTGGTATTGACTCACCCGCCCGCCCATACACGTACAGTGGTATTGACCCACCCGCCCACCCATATACATACAGTGGTATTGAACCACCCGCCCACCCATATACGTACAGTGGTATTGATTACAATACCACTGTACGTGTATGGGCGGGCGGGTTGGTCAATATCCACTGTACGTGCATGGGTGGGCGGGTTGGTCAATATCCACTGTACATGTATGGGTGGGCGGGTTAGTCAATATCCACTGTACATGTATGGGCGGGCGGGTTGGTCAATATCCACTGTACGTGTATGGATGGGCAGGTTTTTGTTAATCTTATTGTAAAAGGGTACCCCTTAAATATTGATGAATACATCCATTTGTCCAAATGTTATTTATTTTTTTTTTTTTTACAAAAATCTTATATTTGCAAATCTTCTCTAGTAATTATCTGCCTATTTTAATTAATTCAAATAGGATGATGGAAAAGAGCTCAACTTTATTGTATGTCATGTGCAGATGATGCTCTTTTGCATCACATTCAGTACGATTGTCCTGCTTTTTACTTTCTGCCGTAAGTGTTAGCATAAAGAAAGTATTGTGATCGTCAGAACAATTTTTTACTAGTTGGTCTAAAAATCCATTTTAGAACCCCTAAACAGAAAAGTGTTTTTTGAACAAAATTTTGCTGTCTTTTTGAAAAAAAGTGTATGTGCACTTTGCTAGAAATCAAAGTGATGGATCGATTTTTATGAAATTTAGTATGTAATGTGTATTTAGCCAATATCTCCAGACTATTTTTTCACTTTTTTGAACTTTTAGTTTTTTTATGTGCAAAAAACACACTAAAAAGGAATTTGATCAAAAACGGCTCTAACGATTTTAATTACATTTTCAGGAAGGATGTGAATTACAATTTAGAATGTTTTAGTAAAAACCGCTTGTCTCTCTAACTTTAGTAGTTCTTGAGTTGTAACAAATTTTATTTTGTTTATGCCAAAACATTGAAAATATAACATTTTCAAGCTTTATTTTAACATTTTTGTTTAAATGTTCAGTGGAGATGCAAATTACAATTAAAAATACTTTTTAAAATTTAGTTTTATTTATTAGTTACCACCCCACTAAGTTGGGGCTGGAGGCCGGAAGCTACAATTCAAGTTGTTGAAGGTTGTTTACATAAAATCTGGCTGTGTTTAACAGCTGTTTTTGAAGATTATTTTTTCCATAGTTTTATTTAACCCTTTTAGTGCTACAGCATCGCTGTCAGCGATTCCACAGTTTAGTCTTAAAGTGCGAGAATCGCTGCCAGCGACTATCCGTATTTCGTATATTATGCCGTATGAAATTAATGTTACTGGTTGCTACGATTGTAGTTGTGTTCCAAAAGCTTCAAGGTATTGCTTTTTCACTGTTTCGTTGTCTTTGGGATGGTTATAACTATCGCTTTGGAGAAGAATAATACTTGACCAGATTGTTTGTTTACGTTTTCAAGCTAGTCTGCTGCTAGTATGCTAGTGCTGTGTAAGAAGTAGGTATTGTTTTGTCGTGTAATATAATTTGTATTAATTTTTTATAATTAGTATTGTGTTTTATCAGTTTTATATTATATCTTAGTTTTTATAGTTAAGTTTTTGATATAACATTATCATGTTATATCAAACTCAAAAAAAAAGTTAACAAACATTTTTTTGTTTTTGTTTTTCTTTTTCGTTTTTCAGTTATAAAAATTTTTATTTCGGCCAAACATTGGGTACATATTCATTCTCCAACTTATCCTGAACAATAAAAAAAAAATGTATAAAGATATCTGTTCAAATAAGTATGGTATGATTTTTTTTCTGAACTTCTGCATTTTCTGCTAAATTTGGCTAGCATTTTTGGGTAAGTGAGTGAGTAATAAGCCATAGCACCAAAAGGGTTAAATAAAGAAGTGTTTCATCTGTACACTCCTTAGAAATGTAATTAATTAATTGAACATCTATTTTTATAAACAATCTGAGTAATAAAGGGATAGGGAGAAAGTTTGTGCCTGTTACCTGGTACCATTTATTTATCTTGTTTTTTTAAAACAAGATAAATAAATTACCACTCAATCCACTGTACGTGTATGGGAGGGCGGGTGGGTCAATACCACTGTACGTGTATGGGAGGGCGGGTGGGTATTTTATGGTTTACGTGTTCTATATGTCTGACAAGAGTTGTCATGAAAAACAGTTTTGTACTGATGAACGCTTGCTAAATTATTAAATATAAATTAAATATAAATTATTAAAATAAGTCCTGTCTGCACAATCAGTTTGTGCTTTGTGAATGTGTTCCTAGTAACAGTTATATTTATTGTATGTTTATTATTGTGCTCTTACCCTTTTTTTTATAGTTTTTTAATTAGCATAATAATTTTTGGTATATATACAGTACAAGTATACGTCACACAACACAAATTTATTACAATATAGGCACACCTTTTTTATTTTTTAATAAGTGTTTTATCAACATTAGTTTATATCATGTAACATTCACGCGATGAGGCTAGGGTCCGATTCAGGGCCAGCAGTGAGCACGAGAACTTTGGATCTTTTTCAAAATGCATTGGCTTTAAGAAATTACTTAAATATCATTATCTAAAAGAAGAATTTATCCCTGGAAGCCAAATTGCGTAGACATCCCAAAAACATGGTTTCTCCTGGAATTGCAGTGAAGTGTTGCTTACTCGACGTAGTTTTGTTGTTGATATGGCAACATAACACATTCTCACTGTTGCCATCCTCTTTGCCTTAAAAGGTTTTTTTTTGTGACAGTTGCCATACTGCAAATGTGTATCCCTTAAGCTGTATTAAAGAGGTCTCGTTTGGTGATACAGAAAACAGCCTTCATCTCTTCACTCGGTGATGCTTATAAATCTGATCTGAGTTAGCAGAAGGTTTTATAGTTATTTTTTATGTTGTGTTTTTAGATAACATATCTCTTATCTGTTACTGTTTCATAATGAGAAGACGCATTGGCAAGAAGCTTTTTGATAAACCAAGAAACTTTAAAACTCTTAATTTTCATTTATAATTGAATTTTCGTGCCTTTCTAACTGTGGAAATCAGATGCCTTGAGTTTTTAACTACTGATTTATGCTTGCTTCACAGTTGTGTGTTGCAAGACACACCTTTAGGGATGACAAATATTTTCAACATATCGCAAACCAAATATCGATCTAACGATAATATTGAAAGAAAAATATTGATTTATCGGGTAACCTATATATCGAATTGTAAATGATTTATGTTTCACATTATGCACTAACTCTTATGTCGTGATCAAAAATACCCTCATGTTTTGCTGTCACTAATTAGAATAGCCTACTGAATATAAAAATTAAATGTATTTATCTACAAGAAACAAGTTGTGTTCTGTGAAATTGAATTAAAAAAAACTCAAAATAAGATTAACTATACTGGTACCTTTAATTAGTATGTCAATTATAATATAATAATGTAATATTATTGTTATTTTTGTTTTTTATATTTAAAAATGCCTTTAGACTTTTAAAAAAATAAAAATAAAACAAATTAATTCATTAAGGTTTTCCAATAAGGCATCTTGGAGTCAGCATTGTCAACTCACACAGAACTTCATTTACTCGTTTCCAGCCCAATGGTCTACAATAAACTACATTTTAGTGTGTTAACCTCACGTAAAAAAAATCTAAATAAAGTTACTTTATTATTTAAGTACATGTTTAGTACGCATAAGAGGCAATTTAAATGTGTTTTTTTGAATCGATGAGTTTGAGGAGAGAGAATAACGTCATTATATAATGATATGGCATATCGGACCAAGAATATCGATATGTCCGATATTATCGAAAGAAAATATCAATACTAATATATCGAAACATATTTATCGATATTTCCTATATATCGTTGCCATCCCTACATACCTTCATTGCTTATATACCTAATAATTGAATGTGTCTCATAAGTGACAGGATTTTTTTTAATTTCAGTTCAAAGTTCTGTTATATTGGTAGTATTCAAACAATATTTTATTTTGCAAATTGCAATCTTAACAATACTGATGCAACATTGAAAGTTAATTAGTATAGTAGTTAATACGTGTATAAATTATGTGTATCATACTAACATTAAAAGTAGTATTTTTTCTTTCATACCATGTGCTATTCGTAAAGTAAAACTGTATTTGTTACAAATACAATGCAGTGTGTACACCTGCATGATCACCTATTGAACTTAACGCTGTATTGAAACTTAAATTAAAATTATTTATGACATTGCTTGGAGTTTGCCATATTACAGGGAATCAATCAATAGTGATATAATGTTCTAGGATGAGCTGGAGAAGGAGTTAGAAGAACTGGAACAAGAGGAGTTGGACAAAGAACTGTTGGGAACTGGTCCAACGGCAGATGCACTACCAGCGGTGCCCTCTGGGGAGCTGCCTGTACCTGCTGCTCGTGTCAAACCTACTGGTAGGTTGTTGTCTATGCATTACTATTTATTTTTGGTAATCTTTTAATCGTTAAGTCTCTTTTGATGAATATAAATAAATTTGTTATGTTTTTTTCATGAACACATTCAAAGAAATATTATATACAGACCTAATGGAGAGGGTAATGGCAATTTTCTGATAAAAAATATTAGGACACTTATTGTTTGCAAGCTTTTAATGGCGAACTCTATTATCCGAAAATTCAATAATCCTAAATAGCCTTAGGCCCATCAACTTTGGACAATCATGTCCCTAATGCTCAATAAAGCAATAAGAAATTTATGTTTTATCAATGATAGTTATAGTATTAGTCACACTGTACTGATTAACATTTAGTCTGTGCTCACGGACAGTGATGGCTGGACATAGGCGAGAGGGCTCTTTTATGTAACATTTAGTCTGTGCTCACGGACAGTGGCGGGACATAGGCGAGAGGGCTCTTTTATGTAACATTTAGTCTGTGCTCATGGACAGTGACGGCTGGACATAGGCAAGAGGGCTCTTTTATGTAACATTTAGCCTGTGCTCACAGACAGTGATGGCTGGACATGGTGAGAGGGCTCTTTTTATGTAACATTTAGTCTGTGCTCACGGACAGTGACGGCTGGACATAGGCGAGAGGGCTCTTTTATGTAACATTTAGTCTGTGCTCACGGACAGTGACGGCTGGACATAGGCGAGAGGGCTCTTTTATGAAAACATTAGTCCACTCAACTGGTTGCCTTGATCAAATGGACTAATACAAGGATTTGACAACATATAAATATGCATTGTTGAGGCCTAAGGGACTATTAAATTTTGTTAATCAGTGAAAATATATGTATAAAACAGCGAAAACATAAAATGTATAACTTTTAAAATAAAAGATAAGATGCTGAATCATTCATCTTATTATTAAAGATAATTTTCATTTCATGTGTCAAATATATATTATTATTATTATCGGATGATATTTATTATTGTAATGTTCATTAGTAACATGGTTAGTATCAACATTGTCACAAGCTCAGACAATTGTTCAATTAGTACATGCACAAGTCATGTACAACGCCACTGTACATGCAATCTGTTTCTAGGCTGTTAAGATAACTGGAGAAATAGCATAACAAACTTATCTGAGAAGATTAGCCACTGAACACTAAAAAAACATTATTCCTAGGAATAAAATGAATTCAAGTAAATGAAAGAAATTTCAGTAGCACACACATATTTGTATCTTATACTTTGTTAAGTGTCTTGTGCTTATTGTACTTTCCTGGTAAGTTTGCTTTTGCAAATCTCTCTTATATTTCATGACCTAATGCCTCATATATGTAGTTTATGAATTATTACATCAATGTATTACTTTATTAATAATTACTCATTATTTTGTATGTAAGTTAGTAAAATGAAGTCTGAAAATAATATTGCTAAATTAAAATAAGACCTAAGGATTTTATAATCAATAAATCAATATCATTTGTTGATTTTTTCACCTCAGTTCACATCATAATTTAAAACTTATGTGAACTTTGATATAAAATAATTACAGCTGGTATTTTTATTAACCCCAGAACTGCAGTCAACACCCATCAAGGTGCTGAAAATGTTATGTGACACTCTTGGCAGGTGTTGACGGTTTTCCACTGTAGTTTAAAAGTACTTCTAGATATCATAATTTTTGTTTTTACAAATCAATTCAGGGGGTTTTACTACACAAGGATCAGATGTATTTATATGGTTTTATAAGCTACATACTGAAGGTAAGAAATAAAGTACAAACTTGTCAGTTCAAACCTTGTATGGAAATGGCAGGACGATGTTGATGGAGTTTGATGTTTTAATGTGTGCAGACCAGTAGACAAAAGCTGTTGTTCTAGCTGTAGATCATAATAGACTATATCCTAATTCCCATTTATAATGTTATAGCAAAAATCACAATAGTAACTAGTTTATTTTTTTTCTATGGCTAGTTACTGGTGGTCTAGCTGTAGATCATAATAGACTATATCCTAATTCCCATTTATAATGTTATAGCAAAAATCACAATAGTAACTAGTTTATTTTTTTTCTATGGCTAGTTACTGGTGGTATTTCTTTTATGTGGTCAGCACCTTTGAAGAGTGGCAGACAAAACTTACTTTCTTGTATTATTTATTGACTAAAAAAAATGAAAGAAACATATCTGATTGTAACTGAAGAATGTTGGTAACAGTCTCATTTGATGATTTGAATTTCGGTGCGTGGCTTCACACCACAAACAGTTTGAAAACAATGTACACTGCCGACCAATCTGCTGTCGTGGAAGGGGTTTTCTTATTTGACACAATTCTTTATTTTCGATAAACATATTAAAAATGAAAATGTTTATGATATATTTTATAATAAAAGACTTTATTATAAAATATCCTAAACTGAAATTTCTATCAGTAATCACTAAAATAAATCGGTAGAGCTTGCAGGTTTTTGTTTTTTATACATGTTTCTTGATACTTGATGTCCTGATTTCGAATTATTCTAGAGATTAAGTTAAAAACTACTTCAAAATACTGCTTTTGTTTTCAATCATTGAAGTAACAATGTAATGTCATGACAGAGAAGTATAATCCTCCAATGAAGTTGGTATTTCCAGCAATAATACTAGGTTTGGACGCAGTCTATTTTAACTGCTTTTTAGTCTTATCTTTTAGTTTTACAGTACACTCTTAGAAATCCGGATCGGCCTAGTCCGGACTCCGGGTAGTCCGGATCACAGATCGTGCAGAATTTTTTTTTTTTTTTACTTAAAATGAAGAAAAACTCCATGTTTTACCGCCTTAGTCAGCTGCGTGACACGTTCGAGGCAGTGGAAGATTTTGTGCGGTAGAGGGGCGGGGCCAGAGCAATGACCTCTGCGTCACACCTGTTAGTGGCCCCGCCCACCTGCGCTCAGTTGACTGCAAGCGCTTGGTCAGTGCGGAAGTCAGTTTGACCTGTGTAGTTTGTGTGTGTAGTCTTTTTGTTGTTGTGTTAGTATTTTTGCCTCGTATTTAAAGTGAAATGAGTCAAAAACGTAAAAAGGTTTTCGTGGCGGTGGAAGAGAAACTCCGGGCCATTAAACGTATTGATTCTGGTGAATCGGCTAAAAAAATTGCTTTAGAATTAGGAGTGGGAACAAGTACTGTTTCGGACTGGAGAAAAAATCGTGATCAAATCGAAAAGTGGTGTTCCTCTCGAGACAGTGGAAGTGACATAAAAGTTAGAAAAACCATGCACAAAGGTAAACATGAAGGAGTTGAAGAGGCATTATTTTTGTGGAATCAGCACTTAAGGGGTAAAGGTGTTCCGGTCAATGGTCCTATGCTTCAAGAAAAGGCGTTACATTTTAAGCGTGCAATTGAAGGAGAAGATGGTGAATTCACAGCTAGTGACGGATGGCTCGACCGATGGAAAAAGCGTTATGGTGTTCGGCAGCTTTCAGTAAGTGGGGAGGCTTTATCGGCAAACAAAGAAGCTGTTCCTGAATTCAAAACCTTCCTTTTCAAACTCTTAGATGAAGAAAGAATTTCCGGCGACCAGCTGTACAACTGCGACGAAACTGGTTTGAACTATAAAATGCTGCCCACGAAAACTCTCGCTTCAAAAAAGGAAGCATCAGCCCCGGGTTATAAGAAAAGCAAAGAAAGAGTAACCGTGCTAGCTTGTAGCAATGTGACCGGCAGCCACAAACTCAGGCTTACATTGATTGGGAAATCTAAAAAGCCTAGAGCTTTTAAAAATTTAAAGAAAACCGATGTGTTGCCACTTTGGTATACAAACCAACAAAAAGCGTGGATGAATTCTTCCATTTTTAAAACTTGGTTCTTTGATGAATTTGTTAAGACGGTAGAGAAACATCTGGCTAAAAACAACTTGCCACGAAAAGCCATTCTTTTGCTAGATAACGCAACAACACACCCAGTGGCTGATGAGTTAAAAGACGGAGATATAAAAGCTGTGTTTTTGCCTCCGAACGTGACAGCTCTTTGCCAACCAATGGACCAGGGAATCCTTCAGGCACTGAAGTTGAAGTACCGCCGACGGCTTCTTTGTTATTTAATATCGGCAATAGACAATGAAGAGGATTATGTTAGTGCATTAAAGAAGGTTGACATGTTGGACGTAATTAGGTGGGTAGCTGAAGGGTGGGACGAAATATCCGCAATCGTTTCTTCGTGGAAAGTGCTGCTGGACCATGAGGGAAACAAGTTCGATGACGTCTATGGAGGGGAGCTCAAAAATGAAAATAAAGTGGACGAAGAAAATGTTGTTTCACTCTTAGACAAAATCCCCGGCTGTGAAGCAGCGAATGAAAATGACGTCGCTGAGTGGATGAACAATGACAACGAAGATGAAATTACAGACGACGACATTGTTAAAATGGTAGTTAACGAAGAAACGTTGGAAGAAGAAGAAGAACTCTCCGGAATCCATGTGAATAATATCCCTCATTCAGAAGGATTCAAAATGCTAGATGGGGTGCTAGAGTACATCATGCAACTAGACGGCATAGCTGCAGCCGACGTTATGTGTTTGAGGAAACTGAGGGACATTGCGACAATTAAGGACTTTTTCAAGAGATAAGTTTTATGTGAAGTTGATTGTAAGTTGCATTATTTACCATTTCTTGTAATTTATTAGTCATTCTTTGTAATTTTGATTTACTTGGGACTGTATTTCTTATGTTCATTTAAAGTAAATTTTCTTACTTTAATGTATAAAGTAGTGTACGATATGCTTAAATAAAATTGTTCAAACTGTCCTGTGTTGTTAAACTTGATTTTTTCAGTCTTGTTGTACTGTTTGCTCAAATCTGTTTTACTTAATTACAGCACACTACTGTATTATGAACTTAAGGGCTAACTAAATTATTAGACATTGTTTGTCCCATTTTTGTTTGAAGCTAAAATTTACGTGCCGACCACACTTATGTTATATTTGCCCTTGAATGAACCCATATTGTAATAATTGACCGTTAAAAGCCGAAATTGACGATGCATTCAACAAACTCCGGGAAATCCGGATTTTTTAAAATCCGGACCGGACGACCGCCACATTAGTCCGGATTTCTGAGAGTCTACTGTATTACACATTACAAGAGCTTTTCTGTTTGTTGTAGTCTCAATATTACAGATTTTTTTCTAATTTAGAAAGTAAAAGATGCAAATACAGTGTATTTTTTAATCTTAGGAATAAATAATACCATGTTTTAAAAATGTTTAATTGTTTCAGCCAAAGCCGAAGAAGAGGATCCAGACATGAAAGAGTTGATGGCCTGGGCCCATTAAACGTAAAGACAGTGGAATACTGTGCGTTTGTAGCATACTTGTTGCTACTATTGAACATGTGCCCTATCTATTATTGCTTGTAAAATCAGTTATTTTTATTATCTACTATAGTAATATATACAGTAATAGCGGTTTCATAAATTACATATAATGTAAACTCCGCTGCATACATCATAAGTAGCTAAATCAAACCATTTCTCTGATTTATGAAGGACAGTTAATTCCTACCTAATTATTTATTGTTAAATCTAATGAAAATGTGATTATTAAATCTATAAACATTAATATCTAGCTTTAATAATGATGTCAACGACTATTAATTTAGATTCCTAATTTAACTTTGTTTTTGCAAAGAAAATTTTATTTTTTACCCTAACCTTGATACAACCTTTGTGATACTGGAAAATTATTAAACTACTAAAATAGTTTTTGATGACTTTAACAAACTGCCTAAAGAATATTTGTTATGAAAAATGTTTGCTAATTTTGTTCACCTGTAAATTTTTACCATGTTATGGTTTAAGAATTTTGAATTTAAGTATTAGTAACACGGTATGAGTTTCTCATGTCATTGCTAAGCTTCCATTCAACCAACATTTATAT